>JAVJIF010003843.1:0-273235 GCA_038442645.1 Agave tequilana
ATATATATATATATATATATATATATATATATATATATATATATATATATATATATATATATATATATATATATATATATATATATATATATAGGGCTTACTGTACCTCAGCCTGCAGGCTGAGAGAGTTTTCTCAGCCTGCGGGCGTGGCAACATCACCGCCCCACATCTGTAAAAAAATTTGGCGGACAAAATCCTGTAAAATCCCGCCCAATTTAATGCCAGTCACCTCAAAATTGTATTTTCCGAAAATACCCTCCCTCACAACCTTTTACCTTATTGTAAAAAAATTGTCTTCCAAAAAAATTTACAGCTCTAAAACTTCAACCGGCGGTTCTGATCCAATTAGTTCTTTTCCTTCAAAAATTTGATCCGTTTTTTTAAAAACATATTTGCAACTGATGGCGCCTAAGAAATCATCCGTCGAAAAAGGTACTACAAAAATGATATTTTCAAAAATTTTAGGGTTTGTGTATTTTAATAGTTTTAAATTTTTTTCAAGAATTATTTCTGAAGTCGCATGTTTTTTTAATTTTTTTTTAAATATTGGAACTATGGTCGCAATTAAGAAAGAGATTTTCAAACTTTAGACGATAAAGATCCTATTTTTTGAAAGTTTTTATTATTTACTTCTATTTTTACTGTGTCGCAGTTCAGATCTGTGCGACTTTGAATTTTTTTTTTTTTTACCTTTCCTTGTAGACGAATGCAACGTAGGTCGCAGTATATGAAACTTATTTTTTTTCTTACATACTGACGACATGGGGTCGCAGTTGTTTAAATAAGAGTTGTAGTCTCAAGTCTTCACCAAGGTCGCAGTTTATTTTAAATAATATGTTTTTATCAAACTTGTGTCGCAGTTGTTTCTGTTTGAACTGTAGTCTTATGCGACCTTGGTCACAGTGTTGACCCGGGTCGCAATTGTTCTGATTGCACTGTAGTCTTATGCGACCTTGGTCGCAGTGCGACCTTGGTCGCAGTACATGTAGTGCGACCCTAAATTGCAGTGTAGTCCGGGTTCTAGTTTTTTTTTTCAATGCATGACTGCGACCGAGGTCGCAGTTTATTAAAAAACAAATATGCTTTTTATTCCCTTATAATTTTTAAATAATCATTGGTCTAAAGTGTTTAATTTTTCTTCCTACGTAGGTAAACAACAGATACAGGTTCGTCCTCTGAGATCAAGCATAAAACCAATGTGCCAGTTAATGAAGAAATTTAAGAAGTACATACAGGCTGATTTCGTAGAGGCGATGAAGAATACCCCATTTGGCCCAATGTTCATGGCGTTCTACAATGAAGAATTTGGGCTGAAAAGGCTCTAAAATCAAACGTTGCCGTACTGCGTATTTTAGACCAGTATGACAGGAATAAAAAGACCTTTACAATTGGGGCAAAGAGATTGAGTTAACAGTGGAGGATGTTGCCCTAACTTTTGGTCTACCTGTCAATGGGGCAGATTTTGTGATGAATAAGACATGTACGATGAAAGATAGAGGGGTTATAAAACATTTTTTCCCTAATATAAAGAAGATCACAAAAGTATCTATTGAAGATGCTTTGGATGATCTTCTTGTCAGAGAAGGAAGAGAGATATATTAGATGTGACACCGGATGAACAATCTGAGCAGCATTTGTCTATAAATGAAATTATAAGAGACATAAATAGACTTGCAGCTCAAGACTTTACCACATTAGTCATCCTATACATATCGGCCACTCTTTTCTTCTCTGGCAGTAAATGCACGGTGCCGTGGTATATTGTGGAACAGATTGCCAATATGCAACTAATGAGGACAATATGCTAGGCAAAAGCTGTTTGGCAATTCCTGATTGACTCAATGGACATCTTCAGGCAAACCACGTACGAGCTGCAAGGATGCTCCGTGCAAATTATTGTAAATAGAAATCTCAAATTTGGCCAACATTGTATGAAATTTACCCATAAATTGAGAAAATTTGTGGAAACTAATTTAATTTTTCATTTTTGTAGTATTGGCTGTGTGAGAGGGCACCTATTTTTGAGCAGAGGTCTGGTTTGGAGGAAAAAACCCCACGCGCAGTAAGATGGGACCTCCAAAATATTAGCAGATCTCTACTTGAAGTTGATCTAAAAAAGATTGACAGCAATATTGTAAGTTAAACTTCTTTTTATGTGTAGTACAAATAAAATGCGACCATAGTCGCAGTATTGAGCTGCACCTTTCGCAGTTCGTTTTCTGCCTGACAAATAATGTACGACCATGGTCGCATTCTCTTGAAAATACCCTTTTCAACAGAATTGCGACCATGGTCGCAGTGTTGAGCTGCATGTCTTGGCAGATAAATTTGTGCACGACAAACATACTGCGACCATGGTCGCATTCTTATCCAAATATTTCATAAATAAACTGCGACCATGGTCGCAGTATCATTATTTCATTGTTTTATTTTTAGCTTACCTTTTTCTGTTTATTTTCAGATTTTGAATCGAATGGCCAACATCTCTAATGCTGAAAAAAATATGGTTGGCCTTCCTATTGAAGGGGAAGAGGAGGAGGAGGAAGAAGTAGCAGAAGATGAAGGTGAAGATGAAGAAGAAGAAAAAGAAGAAGAAGAAGGTGAAAGTGAAGGAGATGAAGGAGGCCATACATATAATGAAGCTGACATCCCGGCGGAAAAGGAGCCAGAACCGGCTAAAATGAGTGAGCAAGAACCAATTTTTGAAGGTTATTTGCCACCTCCACCGGATGTTCAAGCAGAAGAAATAAAACATTTGAGGTCTGAAAATCAGCACTTGAGAGATTATGTTTCTCAGCTTGAAAAAAAGATTGAAAATATGGAGACTGAGAAAAGACTCAAGGCTGAATTAAAATTAAAAAGGAGAGAAAAAAGAGAGAAGAAAAACCAAAAAGGCAGCAGAGGAAATTAAAGGTTAAAGAAGAGGAAGAAGAAGAGCTGCTGAGAGCAGCCGCTGCTGCGAAGAAGGAGAAGGAGAAGAAGAGGGAAGAAGAGAAGGAAAAGGAGAACAGGAGGAGAGAAGTGGTGGAGAAGGAGAAGGAGAATAGAAGAAGGGAAGAGGAGGAGAATGAAAGGAGGAAGAGGGAAGAGGAAGAGAAGAGAAGGAGAAGAAGAGGGAAGAAGAGAAGGAAAAGGAGAACAGGAGGAGAGAAGTGGAGGAGAAGGAGAAGGAGAATAGAAGAAGGGAAGAGGAGAGAATGAAAGGAGAATGAGGGAAGAAGAGGAGAAGGAGAAGAAGAGGAGGGAAAAGGAGGAGCAGGAGAAGGAGAAGAGGAGGAGGGAAGAGGAGGGGCAGGAGAGGAGGAGGGGGGAAGAGGAGGAGAATGAGAAGAAGAGGAGGAAGGCGCAGATGGAGAACAAAAGAATGAAGGAGCAGATGGAGAAGCAGGCTGAAGAGGAGAAGAAGAAAAAACTGAAAGAGAATAAATAATGGGTTCTGAATCTATTTTAAATTTTTATGGGGAAGATATGCAAAAATTTTCTGTGGATATAAGTCAAATGATTCAGGAACCCCAAAAAGATAGTGCTTCTGAAAAAAAAAATTCAAGAACATACTCCGCCTCAGAAGCAATCCTCAAAAGAAGCTGTTTTGGAAACCTCTAAAGGAACAATAGAGAGGGGAGTCAAAGAACGCAAGCGCGCTGAAAGAGATCGCGATGACTCCGACTTTGTTTATCCAAAACAGAAGAAGAAAAAAAATGAAAATCCTCTTCCACAGCCTGCGGCTGCAAGTTCTACCGCTGGTTTCGGCCACAAAGAGATTTCCTCTACTGAGCCAAAATCGAGAGAATTGACCGAAACCACATCATACAGAATTCTGCAGCCCCATCAACAAGCTCTTATAAAAAATTTCTTCGACAAGTCCTACTCTGAGTAAGTTAATTCATATCAAAAATTTTCTGTTATACCTTTATATAAGAACAATTAAATTACTAACTTTGTTTTGAATATCTTGCAGTTCTACTGCGTATCAGGATACCGATAATGCAATCATCATTTCAAGGAATGACATTGAGGACCTGATGTTCAGTAGAGACTTAGATGCAAATATAATTCATTTCTACATGCAGCATCTTGAGAAAAGAGAAAGATTAAAAAGCATATTCTTCCGAAGCGAAGCTTGGGTAAAAATCTACTTTCTCCTTTACGGTTTAATATAATATCAACTCTGGAACAGATTACTAATATTCTCTATCTCTGTGTAGGCATAAATCATGTACTGCGACTAAGGTCGCAGTGTATAATTAAAATGTACTGCTACTAACACATGTACTGCGACTAAGGTCGCAATTTATAATTAAAATGTATTACTACTAACTCAGGTACTGCGACAAATGTAACAGCTGCGACCTGCGACCAAGGTCGGAGCTGCGACCTGCGACCAAGGTCGGAGCTGCGACCAAGGTCGCAGTTTATAATTAAAATGTACTGCTACTAACTCATGTACTGCGACTAAATAATATACTGCGACTAAGGTCGCAGCTGCGACTAAGGTAATTAAAATATATTGCGACTAAGTCATGTTCTCTATCACTGTGTAGGCATGTACTTCGACTAAGGTCGCAGTTTTAAAATATGATAGTAAGAAACGCTGCGACCTTGATCGCAGCGTCTTGTCTTGACTTAATGACTCCTAATTTTAATTAATTTTTTGTTATATTTTAAATTCATTTTGTATTTGATTTAAACTTTTTTTTCTTGTCCGCAGCACGGTGTTGTAAATAAAATAGAAGATCTGGAAGGTCATTTCATCAAGCAGAAGCTGTTGAAAAACTGGACAGGTGACGTGCAGTACATGTTCTTCCCGATCAATCACAAACATAGTGCCGACGAGCCGAGATTTCACTGGACCTTGCTGGTATTCGATTGCTCCACAGAAGAGTGGATTTTTTACAACTCTTTGGTCCCAGCTGACAAAAAAGGTAGTATAACAAAGCTTTACCAAAGAGATGCAAGAATAATGGTGAGTTGAAATTTAATATTTTGATTACTGAAAACTTGCAATTAATTTGATTAATACTAATTTTTGTTCCTATTGACATTGCAGAAAGAAAGATTATTAGAGATTTTTGAGATTCATTCCAAAAAATTAATGAGAAAAATTAAAATAAAATACGCAAAATGCCCCCAACAAGCAAACAGGTATATAAATTTTTGACATCTAATTTCATTTCATATTTTCTACTTTTTTTAGTACAAAATCTAATTTCATTTAATGATTACTCTATGGAAATTTCAGTGTTGATTGCGCTATATATGTATGCAAGTACATGGAAAGCATAGCGTCTGGCTATCATCTATCAGCTGTTAATGCTGTTACGGTTGCTGGTGTACAGAAACTAAGAAGTGAGCTTGCATACATGATACTTGCAGATGTAGAGAAGAGTTGGATGAAGAAAAAGACATTATACGACATACGACATATGAAGACTGATAGTTGACAAATTATTGATATACCACAATTTTTTTTATAAATGTAAAAAATATTTCAAGTGCAATTCATTACATAATTTTTTTTGTATTGATTTAATTTATACACATTTATATACATTTATTTATTATAAGTTCCATTGATTATTTACAGTCTTCATTTGTTACAACTTGGCTTTTACTATTGCGTACTGATGTTAGAAACAAACATGCCTTCAGTAATTGTGTTAATCAACAACAACACTGCGACCTTCGTCGCTATGCGTGTTAATATAAAGGAAATACCTACCTAACGTACAGCGACTTAAGTCTTCACCATCTCAAAATTCTAAAAAGAAGGTTGCGACTTTGGTCGCAGTTGATAGCCGCAGCCTTAGTAAAATACAATGCGACTTTGGTCGCAGTTGATGGCGGCAATGTTTTAATCAACAATAACACTGCGACCTTGGTTGCTATGCATGTTAATATTAAGGAAACACATACCTAACGTACTGCGACTTAAGTCTTCACCATCTCAAAATTTTAAAAAGAAGGTTGCGACAGTTGATAGCCGCTGTCTTAATAAAATACAATGCGACCTTGTTCGCAGTTGATGGCGGCAATGTTTTAATCAACAACAACACTGCGACCTTGGTCGCTATGCGTGTTAATATAAAGGAAACACCTACCTAACGTACTGCGACCTAAGTCGCAGTACCTATAGTGCGACCCTAGATTGCAGTTGTTGGCCATCTTTATCAATAACAACACTGCGACCTTGGTCGCAATTAACCATGTACACTGCGACCAAAGTCTCTGACTACATTATGTACAAAAAAAATTAAACTATAAAGTAGAATTTTGTAGCATTAAAACTTTAAAGTACAAGTACATACAAAAATAATACAGTAGAAATCAAAGAATGATAATAAATCTGATTATAATTACACGCCAGTGTCAGAATGCGACTTAATCTCTCTACACTGTGCGACCCTGGTCGCACTTCATAAAAAATTGAAGTCTTTGTTCCTTCGAGATGGAGGCAACCCAAACCTACTTCTTCTGCCAATAAAAAAATAAATAGTAAGAATTTTAAAGATTAATCGTTATAAAAAAATGATTAACAGGTTTAATGTAATATACCATTAACGGACAACCAGTCCTGTAATGGCCCAGCTCTTGGCAGTTACCACATCTTCGATGCTTAACTTCCTTCTGATATATAGAATCTTCAAAACCAGACTTAAGCCTGGATGCAGCTCTAGGTCTCCCCTTGGTTAGTACAGGACCAATTGGATCACGTATATTCAATTCTTCACCATCTCGCAATATGACAACGGATCCACTGGAACCAACGACAGTCTTAGGATGTGATGAATGATCATTTCCTGACATTGCTCTGTATTCTCTAGTGGTATCTTGGGCAAAACTTTCCAAAACTCCCTCCAACTTTGAAAGATTTTCATCAGAATCAGCGACCATGTCCAGAATTGCATTAAATTTTGAACGAACTGTCCACAATCTAGCCGTCCGTGGAGTGCCTTGACTGGGAAAAGGCCTCATGCCATTTTCAATTGCAACGTTTTTGTAACGAGCATCCAACCTCCATCTCTGAAGTATATATGATTCCGGTATATGTGTAACGTGATTGCGCCACAAAATACACAGAATATGTCTACATAGGATATCATCTGTTTCAAATAACGAGCAACTGCAAGAAACATGAAGTTCCTCTCGCTTATCATAACTGACCTTTTCCCAACTGTCTTTTGATTCTGAAAAATTACCAACCAAATATGTTGATCCAGGTTTGTCATGTTTCACCTCTTCTGAAAACAGTGTCATTACAACTGCTCATTCCTTTTGGAACAACTGAAAAATCTTCGGTGTATACAACTTTGAAACCTGTATCTCATATGGATTGGATGTACAATTGGGCACAGAATTCAAACCCCTAAAATCTTGAAGAGATTCAGATGCACGACGGGAAGCAACGGCTTTATCATATTGGTGAACAAATTCCACTAGTTTAGTGTTTGAGTTAACAAAACCATCAAAGAAGGAATTAATACTCTCGGACCTCTGACTGGTTGTCATTCCAGCACAGAAAACATCCTTGAGATATGCATTAATCCAATGTCCACGAAGCCTGTACATCTTCATCAACCAACTGTCATCT
Source organism: Agave tequilana (assembly GCA_038442645.1). NCBI lineage: Eukaryota > Viridiplantae > Streptophyta > Magnoliopsida > Asparagales > Asparagaceae > Agave > Agave tequilana. Next base: position 7,589 of record JAVJIF010003843.1, read on the forward strand.
TCTTCTTCTAACTGATATTTTTCACTCATCAGACGCCATCGTTCCTCACAAGTGCTTATATCGCGGGAGGTGTACCAAGCATGGAAATCGGAGACCATATCTTCTCCATACTTGTTAGCCATTGGGATTTGTTGCTCGGCAATATGTTTCCGTACATGCCAGAAACAGTAACGGTGCCGAGACGTCGGGAAAACAATCTTGATGGCCTCACCAATCTGCGCATCCTGATCAGTAATAATCAGCTTCGGTTCAACTCCATGCATGCACTTGAGCCATTTTTGGAATAACCAAACAAAAGTATCCTTCTGCTCATCAGCAAGCATTGCACAGCCGAACAAAATTGACTGTCGGTGATGATTTACTCCAGTGAATGGAGCAAATGGAAAGCTCAAGTTATTAGTTCTGTATGTGGTGTCAAAAACGATCACATCACAGAAGCTCAGATACGAGGAAATAGCTCTTCCATCAGCCCAAAAAATGCTTCTAAGTGTGCCCGCGTTATCAACTTCACTTGAAAAGAAGAATTCTGGATCGGTCTCGGCTTTCTCTTAAAAATATTTGATAATAGCAATAAACTCATGACCGCAGTTATTTCTACGTTGACGAGTGAAATCAATAACTTGTTGAGGGCGCACTTCTTCACAGCCTTCTCCCTGGCTCATTGCATTAACAACGCGGGAAATATTTGAAGGCCGCATTCCAACATCAACCAGATTGCTCATAATGGTTCTGCTAATTGTTGAACGATGAGTCTGGTGAGAGTAATGGTGATGTACCTTATCCGGGCTAGACAATTCATGTGAATGAGTATCAACAAATTTTGTGATAACCCAATATCGAGTTGAGTCCAAAAATAAACGAAGACGGATATGCATCTCAGCAGGACAACCTACTCTAGTGTTAACTCGACGATGCACTGTAAGCCCCTCCTGTCTTTTGTCACACAACTTCTTCAGACCTTCCTTGTTGCAGCAAAATTTTCTGCAAATCATCTCATGAGGAGGCTTCCGTGACTTATCTGTACTTTTTCTTCTCACGCTAAAACCTCTATTCCTTTCAAAAGAATTATAGAAATTGTATGCTTCCATATGCGACAGGAACTGTTTCCCTATAAACTTATCTGAGCTTCCAGACATTTCTGCATGTGCATTCATATCCTACAAAAAGAATTTACACGAATTAAATGAATATAAATATTTTTTAGATATCACTGTATTCTAAAATATAAGTTATATAAATGCGACCAAGATCGCATAAGAGATGAAAACAATTTACTTCTTATCAGCTATTGCGACCAAGGTCGCAGTTATCCGTATGAGAAGAAATATATTACTTCTTACTAAAGACTGCGATCTAAGTCGCAGTTATCAGTATGTGAATAAATCTATATTATTCCTTACTAAAGACTGCGATCTAAGTCGCAGTTATCCGCATGTGAAGAAATCTATATTACTCCTTACTAAAGACTATGACCTAAGTCGCAGTTATCCGTATGTGAAGAAATATATATTACTCCTTACTAAAGACTGCGACCTAAGACGCATACCCTAGAAAAAAAGAATTCACAACCGGAGATTATTTTCAAATAAGATTGCGACCGAATATTAAAACGGTCGCAGTACCTCATAGTCTAAAGAGAAAACATTAAATATTTAAGAAATTGTTTTTAAAATATATATAAACAATTAAAACCTGTTGATTGGCATGCAGAGATGTCAACCCTTCAAGATTTTCAATATTCTGAGAGAAAGTAGAACCAGATGCAATATCTTCCATATTAAAATCGCCGGTATACTGCTCAGACGTCGACATTAAATATTTTGCAGAAAAAATTGATCTGAAAAGATTTTATATTTTCAGAAAAAAGTTTATCGCAGACTGAAAAGGTGAAACTAGATCTTTTAAAAAGAGGTCAGGAAATAGGGTGAAAAGTAATTTATATAGAATATCCTATAAAGAGCGGCAAAAAAAGGGGAAAAAATAATAATAAACAATAAGGAAGGGAACCAAAAAGAGTTGCTTTTCATAAGGGGTATTTGGTAATTTAACAGTCACCTAAAAGCGTGCCGCGAGTCAGTGAGGTGACAATTTGAGCCACGTCACCGCAGGCTGAGAGACTACTCTCAGCCCGCGGGCTGATATACATTTTTCTCATATATATATATATATATATATATATATATATATATATGAACGATAAAAGGAGGAGGGGCCGGGCGGGAGCCGGTAGGAGGAGGAAGACGGGGAATTTCATTTAAATTGAAAGTCATGTAAAAGTAAACTGTCAAGTCTTATCCCATATTGGTAATATTTGTATTAACCTAGAATGTCACACTAAGTAAATAGTGAACCGGGTTGATGTGGAAGGACAAGTCCACAATAACTTATGCGCACATTCATGTAAGTAATTCATTTTGTGTTATAGCGGAATGTAACTCTTGGGGGTGGAGACATGTAGACCCCAAATGTATAGGGCCTAAAACATGTAAGTTAAGGTGGAGGATTATATCGTCTCATGGACTTAGTTGTAAACTACCTCTTTTAGAATGTTCGGTTTATGAAATTTCTGTATCAATACTCTTTGGCATGGTTTACTCATTGAGCTGTCGAGCTCATTTTATTTTCTTTCCATCTTTTCAGGTCTGGATAAGGGTAAGGGACCACTCTAACTGGGAGGATTAAGTTATGGAATGAATGGCATATTATTGTATCATTCGGGTTGATCCTTGTTATATAAATATGTGTGTATAAACTCTACTTAAGAATCTGGTGGGTAAAAATGTTGTGGTGCACTCAGTGTATATTTGTCCTTGTGGTGTTATGAAACTAAGGGCATATATGTGATGTAATATTTTGGAACCATGGACTCCGTTTATATGTAATGTTCAGGAAATTTGAATGACGACTATGCATGGGAGTTTTGTGTTAGAAATTTAATTCTTGTGTTTACATGATGATAAGATACATGAGTGAGAAGGGGAATGCAAGCTTGTGATATATGTATATAGTTGAGATGAATGTATTGTGCCATGATAAGTAGGTCATGTTGGCCGAAATCCTTATATGGAATAAGTAGGCCGTGAGGCCGAAATGATGATATGTGTCATATTATTTTTGAAGGAATTTTTAGGGGAAGTGCTGTCAAAATTATATTTGAGGTTATTGATAATTCGCCATTTGTGAGGGCATTTGGACTAACTTCTTGCCTAACATTTTGGGACCGTTACAGTGTGAGACAGAGAGGGAGAGAGAGTGAGTGAGATAAAGAGAGACAGAGATAGAGATTGAATCTCACCCTCTTTTTTTGTTGAGTGTGTTCGGTGATATGATTTTGAACATGTGATATATAAATAAATATTCCCAGCTCAGACCTGATGTTAACTCAAGGACATCACGAACAATCACTGGCTCATCTTTAACCCAATGCTTTTGGAAGTGTTCTAGTTCTCCATATTGAACATCTCTAGCTGGCTGGGCAGTACAAATAGTTATCATCAGAACCCTCTCTGGATGCTGCTTTTCGTAACATAGTACTACCAAAATTAATCTGCCCAGATTCAGCAAAACAGGAGCACTGAGTAGAAATGTGGGATAGTTCTGCAAATTTGCTGCTTCCAATAATTGTACTAGCCATCTCATCTAACTCCAAAAGCTGTTCCCCTGGGAACATGCACTTCAACTCCAAAATGGATTTACCACAACCACCAATTTCCTCAGGCGGACAAGAAATGCTCCCATCGCTATAAGCTTTCCGTTCCTTTAATGCCATGGCCGGATCTTTAGACACAACTTGGTTGACTGAATGCATTCTGGATCTTGAACCACAGGAGCTCCCCCACGCAAGTAATCTTTACCTCTCTCTACGTATTGGGGAAGTGTCATCCAATAAGTCCCAGGTAAGCAATCCTCACGGAGCTCCCGGCAGCAGCTAAGACGTAAGTCATTTCAACTGTAGAGAGAGGATAAAAACAGGAGAGAGAGTTTTTTAAACTACAGGATTTCGGTCGACCGATATGCTCAAAACTTGGATATTGCACGAGGAAGAAGAACGCAGTTGGGGCGGTCGACCGACATTTTCAGTAAGTGCTACAATGACAGAGGGTATTGAGCAGTCGACTGGGCAGTCACCGACATTTTCAGTAAGTCCTGCAATGACAAAGGGTATTGATCGGTCGACTGGGCGGTCGACCGTCACTTGGGTAGGTGCACAGCCCGGTCGACCAAGAGTCAGGTTAGAACTGCTTCTGGACCCGATTTGGAGCTGTTTTGGGGTTTTTTTTCCTCCTCCCTATAAATAGAGGACGTAACCCATTTTAGAGTTAAGGATTTCTGGTGAGAGTTCTTTAGAGAACCAATTGTAATCCTCTTGTATCTTATGTAAATCATCAATAGATTTCTCTCTTCTACCCTGAGGACGTAGGCATCTTACCGAACCTCATAAATCTTGGTTTCCCTCTCTTTGTGTGTGTGTGATCTAAGGTTTGTGCTTGGCATGCTCCAGCCCCAATATGAACAACTAGGACAGCTTATGTGGAAATCAACTAAAGAGGTTCTGCAATTGTTGCTGAAGAACACAAGAGGTCAATTCATTCCCAAGATAACATAAATAGAGGTAAATATAAATGAGGGAAAGAATTGTACCAGTATACACGCTCATCCGGCTCACAATCAGCTTGCTGTAACTCTATGTTGTTGATTTCATACCTTCAAGCAAGAGACGCACTCACCATGAATAAAAGAGAGTGTGTGTGTGTATAAAATAGAAATTGTAATCTGGTCTGTGCAAATAATACCTTGAATCCTAAACTCAATTTCCTTCTCTTTCATCTGTTCTTCCTGTAATTCTTCCAACCAAGGAAGCAGTAAATGTAAGATATAATAAGAATGTCGTAACCTGTCAGCTTCTTCAATTTTTTTTTCTGGGGGATACCATGGAAAAATCACAAAATATCACCCAAAATATAGAGCAGCACATGAAGATCTGAAGCAAACAACTTGGTGAAGAAAAATGAAGAAAAAAACCTTGGGAGCTCCTTTCATACGCAGGCATGCCTTCCAATTGCAACCATCGCGGCAAAATGGACATTTCTTAGCAAATTCAGTCTCTGATATTTCTGGATACTTATTTATCACAAATGAAAATAAATGATGAATACAAATATATAGACATAGAAATAATACATTTCAAATATATAGATACAAATATCCCGCGCGAGCGCAACCCACCCCAGTATAGATAGACAAATACACAAATATAGGCGCGCAACACATTCCAATAATAGCTAAAACCAAGCAAAATCTGAAACTACACAGTTTACCAAGAAAACATTTGCAGTGTGAAGTACATCCACAAAACCCATATTATCCAGAAGAGAGATGACACAGCGTCAGTGGAGGAACCAACAATTAGAGTAATCAAATGATTTACCAACCTAAGCAAAGGTGGGAACACAAAACAAATATAGTAGAAATATAAGATAAGAGACAAAACACACCAGCGTTCAACACATCGCACGCAGTACCCTTTCCTCTTGCAGGCCAAGCATCATATGACCCCACTGATGGCACATAACTGCATCTTCCCCTGTCAGCTTCTTCCTCGAACCCTGTTCGCCATAACGAAGAAATACAATAATCTAATACATTAGAAACAAGAAACTGAAAAGAAAAGAAAAAAAATTGAGCTAAAAAACTGTACAACACAGGTAAGCCTGGCAATGGACCTACAGGCTTTTACCATGGAAGGGTCAGGCAGCTCCGGCAGTGATGGATGGGAGTGATCATCCTATCAACCAGTGGTGGCTCCACTTCAATGGTGATTTATCTACATCATTCACCCAAAGGGGTTTTTCCTTGGGGCCTGTTTGATTGTTGTAAGTGATCGTAAGCCGTAAATCGTAAGTGGATAACTTTTTTACAGTTGTAAGTGAATTTTACGCAAGTAAGTTTTATGGTGTTTGGTTGGTAATGAAAATGTAAATTAGAATTGGTGAGTAATGTGTAAGTATTTCGTCACTTACGGTGTTTGATTTATAATGTGTAATTATAAGTGGGAGAAGAATTTTGTTTTTTATAATGATTCTTTTTATTAGATTAATAATATTTTGATAATTAAATTTCTTAATATATCTAGTAATTACATGGATAACCTGACCCCTTATTTATTTAATAATTTACTTAAATTATTTATTCTAGTAATTAATTTTTTGAAATGCAAACAACACATCTTTTGTATTATTTATTAACCTCAAACACATATTACCATTACCACAAATAGAGTTGTATTTAAACCAAGCGACGTATTTACTACAGTAGTTGAGAAAGCTTGCAATTTTAGCAACATAACGGTTGTATATCACCGTTCAAATCCACCAAATATAACTATTCTGTAACCATACACTTGTTCTACGCGGTAGACGAATATGCAATATAACTGGCCCATCAGATATACATCACAACTGCAAATTTATAGTGAAACAATACATACATAGCACAAGTCTTACCGACTGATCTATTCATATGAAAAACTTTCGTGTGACACAGAGTGAGTCTTGCAACATGAGAAGAGACTATACTCTCTCTGTTTCTCAAAACATCTGTAAAAACTGCCAGTATGTCATCTGCAGATGGGCGAGCTTCACCAGATCAATCAGCGCAAGCCAAGGCGACCTCCAGCAGTGCAACACCTGAGCCTGCCCTTCGACAGTGTTACCTCCAGCAGTGCCCGCATCTCTTCCATCCTCTCCACCATACAGCTTATTTTGGCAGGCGCCCTTGGCCCGCCCATCATCACTAGCGCCATCATAAGCGTTGAACTCGAAGAGTTGTACTCCAGCGCGAGCCATAAGAGTTGTACTCCAGCGCAACTCTTCCACACTCAAAAGAGCTGTACACGTTGATAAGCCTTTTCTGACAGTTTCTGAAAAATTAATGTGAAAGAGAACATGTATGTATAAGCCTTTTCTGACAGTTTTCAATCAAAAAAATGCCACGGCCTTGCCTTGCGGCAGTTGAAATAAAATCCATCAGCTTGCAAAAATGATAAATCTGGACAAAGAAATATTAACAATGTTACCTTGACAGCAGCAAGTTTCTTCCATATGCAATCAGCTTTGACTCATACAAGGGGGAGCTGCAATTCCTAAAAAAACAACCATCAGCTAAATAACTAGAGTGCAAATGAGTGTATGGCCTCAAATTGAAGCCTTTCATTTACAATAAATCCATCCACACTTAAAGTTGAAAAAAAATGAACCAAACTGTAAGGAGAGATAGGACAGCAAATGAAACATAATGGCTCAGAATTGGCACTTTTCAAGCACTGTACATAGGGCCATTTCCACAACTTCGACACATTAGGGCCATGTGAGGAGAGCTTCGGTTTGTTCGCCACCTCATCCCCCAACAAGAAACCCAATATTTGTTGAGTACTCAGACAGGACACAACCGCAAATGCAATAATTCAATCACCAGGAAATTAAACCCATCAGCAAACAAATAGGCCCAAATAGGCTATCATATGTATTCCAGAACATTGTGGAATTGCCAAAGTGTATAAAACACAAGGGATATACATGCATGTCCAATAATGAGATCTGTTTACAATTTAGCCAAATTCATCATTGCCAACTTGTTGTCTTCCTTTATTAACCATAAGTAAGAGTTTCAGAACCAATTCAGCAAAAGACAACAAAGTTTGTTGATGAGGTTTCAGAAGCAAGTCAGATTTTGATGATGGGTTACAGAATCAAGTTTGCTTATGGGTTTCAGAACCAAGTCAGAGTTCCCCCAATATCAATTCAGCATAAGATAACAAAGACAAAACCCAACAAAACTACAACTTGAAGAATGGAAATATGCAAAAACATGAAGATAACTTGAAAATCCAACTATAATACTTGTTACCTGTCCAAAAAATTTTGACAATGCCAGCACATGCACTTCCTTCTGACCCATGCATTAGCATTGAAAAAAAAAAAAAAAAAAAAATTATGGAAAGTATAATGAAAACATTGAAACTAGAATGTTATGGAGTAGAAATGTACCAAGCAACACCGAAACCATTCCCTATTACATAAACCAAATTTCATTAAACCATATTAATAGCCAAACAAGTTAAATTAAGAGTACGAAGCAACATAAAAGTAAAAAGGAACAACATACATAACAAGCCTAATAAGTTATGACGGCATGCAACCGTCTTAAGATTACAACCCACATCACCATGTTTAGTACCAAATATGTTCTGATTGCATGCAGCGATCTTAAAATTACAAACCTTAAATGTATCAAACAATAACTAAACACAAGGACACCAAACCAACATTCTTCTTGTGGAGGAGCCAGACACCAACACAGGGTTTCTCAATCCATCTAATTCTTCTTCATGAACTTGTACAACCAGCATGCCTTCTCGGCATTTTCTCTTCTGAGAAACCCTTTAGCTATCTTAGGGTGTTCCACAAGAAAATCATAGGCGGCATCCACTACCTCACTATTGAAAATGGCATAGTCATATTGTGTGCCGACCATGCCTCGAAGTACCTTCAAGCATTCGTCCTGAACCTTTTCTTCCTCCTCCTTCCCCTCATGCAGGTGATTGGCAATACTCTTTAACGAGTCGGCAAGGCTCTCCATTATCTTGAGTTGCGGGTTTGTCCTCTTTCCTTTCCCCCTGGTTCCTTGGGAAATGGACATACTTTGGTCTTGGTCTCCGGACCTCCCGGCTTGTGCTGTTGACTCTATGTCATAAGCAGCCCCTACCTCAAAGTCCTCTGTAGCTGGCTCATTTCCCAACCCTGCGCTATCATACTTGGCATGCTTCCCGGAGGCCACCTCGTCTCCAAAAATGGTAGCCATCTCATCATACATGTCTATGGGCTTGTTCAGATACGGCTTGTCAAGCTCGTTAGCCTACAATCAAGGGGTAAGAATTAATAGTAAAATAAACAGTGATGGGGAAGTAAATAATTGATATTCATATGGGAAATGATGTTACCTTGATATACACTTTATATTCAGCTTCTGGCATCTGGATTGTCCGCGTCTCCGGCACCCAAACGACGCATCCTGACAATTTTTTGCATTTTAAAATCCTGTTCCATTTGCATCTCCATGTTCTAAGATGATTGTACACTTGCGCCTCAGAAAATCTCTCTCCGAACTTGTCATTGACCGCCTTAGCTGCGCCCGCATAGTTGTTGCCCCTTAGCCCCGAGGTGATCTGCTCCGCAAAGAAATGAATCAAAAAAACTCCCATCTCCTTTGACCACCTGAAATTCTGGGTTCCAATGGGTTCTGGTTTCCTCCTCTTCCTTGCCCCATTGCATGGGCCAATTTCAGAGTCGGATGGATTAGACTCGCCCGACATCCCTACAACACAAGCGTTAAATACTATTTCCAAGAATAATCCATATGATAGCCAATAATATCGGGAACAACATAGAGATTCATAACAAGCCAACTGAGTCTAGTCAATTCCCAAAGATAGAATAGAACACGAAATAAAAAGATAAATAACAATAAACTTCATAGTACATAATAGTAGCACATAAATACTGCAAAATATTACATGCGAAATAAGAACCCACAGACTCAATCAATTCCCACAATCATGCCACATTCACAGTGCAATTTGTTCTCTAAGCTGAACCCAAGCATTTGTCTCCTCTCTAATCTTTCTATGTGATAGTCCAGCTTGAGAAATATTTTTCCTAATCCAATCCTCCTCACTCGGAACAAACTCATCTGACCCATGGCCCATGATATAATTGTGAAGAATGAAGCACGCTATAACAATGTCCACTTGGGTGCTAAAGGGGAAGAATGGCCTTGACGCTAGAATCTTAAACCTTCCTTTCAAAGCTCCGAATGCCCTCTCCACAGTTGTTCGTGTTAGGATTTTGCCTTATTTTTAAGAGGAGGTGATGGTCAAAGAAGATCCAATCGATTTGGAGAAGATGACAGCTTGAAGCAAAAAAAGCAAGCACAGGTGTGGATTAGTCGGCTTATAAAGTTTATAAGTCGACTAACGCACAAAACCAATTGACTAGGGCATTCACAAAAGTAGAAACATAGATGAAGCATTATACAGTAATCGACTATATAGTTTATAAGTCAACTAATAGCAGAGATTAGTTGACTAATCATCAGGATAAGTCGACTAATCGAGGCATTTCCTGAAGCATAATTTATTTTCAGGCTCTGCTTTTTTTCTGGTGGAGTACAAAAATGATTCAATTTCTATTCAATGAAAGTTTGTTTCTAAAAATTAAAGGGTTTGAAATTCGTCTAGATCAAAAAGATCAACTCCTAATAAGATTGATCAAGATTTTTCAAGCATCCAATGGCCAAGATCATCTCATAATCCAAATAGGAGTTGTTTTATAAAATCTTATAAATAAAAGTTGTACCCAACATTGTGAGGTACAGAGAAAGCACAGAAAAAAATGAACACCAGTGGCGGACGCAGGTGGGGGCGAGCGTATACGGTCGCCCCCACTGGAGTTGGGTTAACTAAGCAAAAAATCCAACTTGAATCATTTCTCCTGATCTTCACAAAAAAAAACCTCTAGTTTCTCCTAATGACAGATTCTCAGTCTCTCCTCTGGGAATTGAGAACTTTCACAACCTCTCTGCAATGAAGTTTATCAAGAATTCACTGCGTAATAGAATGGGTGATGAGTTGATGAATGATTGCTTGGTGACATATATTGAAAAAGACATATTTGACAATACTGACAATGAATCAATCATTCAACGATTTCAGAATATGGCTCCTCGAAGGGGAGCATTATAATTTAGAGTGAGATATGTTGTCTTGAATGGGAGCCCCTCTATTTTTTTGTAATATCAAAACTTGGAATATGTTGTTTGATTTTTATAAATTTTCAATTTTAGTTCAAAATGTTTTCGCCCCCACTTAGTGAAAATTCTGCGTACGCCACTGAAGAACACCAAGAAAGCCAAGAAAGAGAGGAGTAAGGTAAAGGTGCATAGAGAGAAGGAAACTCTTGTAATTTAGGCCTAAATTAAAGGGGAAGGTGAATACTCTTGTTGCATCAAGAAGGTTGGATCTCTTTGTATCAAGTTTATTAAAAAATCTCTCTCAAGTTCTCTTCACTTGGATGTAGGCCAAGTTTGGCCCAAACAATATTAAATCCTCATATTATTTCTTATTACTCTTTTATCTAGGTATTGCTAGTTTGCTTTACAACAATTTTCTTTTGCAAGTATTGTCATATTGCCAAGTTTCGCAAATGTCCACCCCGAGAGTAACAAATTGGTGTCATAGCACGCCGATTTGTTACAACAATTGGTATAAGAGCTAAACCTTGACGAAGGGCGACATGTCAAAGACAGGAAGTTTTACAACAAAGTTCAAGGTCGAGAAGTTCAATGGCGAAGGAAACTTCAATTTATGGCAAAAGAGGGTGAAGGCGTTGCTAGTGCAACATGGTCTTCATAAAACCTTTGCAGGGCCCTCTTTTAAATATCGACCGAGTTGGCCGAGATATTGACCGATATCTCATTTTTTGCCTGCTGCCGATACGATATGGGAAAATCGTTCTCCCATATCGTTCGCAGCAAAAAAAGGGCCAATATTTGAAATATCAGCCGATAAATCGCCAAATATCAGGCAATTAATTGCCCGAGATATCGCCGATATGAAATAACTTATTTATTGCACGACTGCGTGCGAATGTACATCATCTTTTTACCATCTTTGCACGCATATTGCATTATTTTTATTTGGTAGATGATATCTATGACATTAAACCAACTATTAGTTATCAATATTTCATTATATCTATTTATTGTCCAATATAAACACTTGATATGCGCGCGTATCCCCGATATCTCCCCCGATATCCGATATGAAAAACCCTCATCTAATACGATCCCAATATCTGATATTTAGAACCTTGTTGCAGGGTAAGTGATAAAGAGCTGCAGGTACGTCAGATGAGAATTGGGAGGAGATGGATCTAAAGGCAGCAAGCACGATCAAGCTATGTCTCGCATACGAGGTGATGTACAACGTGATGGATAAAGAAATGGCTACAGGATTGTGGTCAAGGTTTAGAAAAAATTTATATGACGAAAAGCCTCTCCAACAAGTTGTATCTCAAGAAACAACTATATGGGTTACACATGAACGAAGGAACGACGGTGTTGGAGAATCTAAATTTCTTCAACAAGGTCAACAACGAGCTTCTAACCATTGATGTCAAGATCGACGATGTTGATACTTCTCAGTTCGCTTCCACAGTCATACGACCACATCGTCACCATCACGCTCTACGGTAAAGAAACTCTCATCTTGGAGGATGTCACGTCAGCTCTCTTATCTAATGAGATTAGGAAAGGACCAAATCAAGAGAAGCAAACAGGATCGAGTATGGTGGTCACGGGAAGGAAAGGAAGAGAAAAGAAAGGCTCAGGCTCGTCAAAGGCGTGTCACTTTTATCACAAGAAAGGTCATTAAAAGAATAATTGCAAGCATCAGTAAGAGAGGTTGAAGAAGGGGCAAGCTGCAGTGGCAGACATAGCAAGCGGTGTAGAGGACACCAAAGTATTAATGGCTTCTTATGTTGAAAACAACATTTCTCAAGATAAAAGCTGAATATTTAATTCGGGTAGTACGATTCATGTATGTTTTAAAAAAAAAACTGTTCAACTCCTTAGTTGCAAAGAAGGAAGGGACTGTCAAGATGGTGGAAGGCTCGTCTTGCGAAGTCATCGACACTGGGACAATCAAGGTCAAAGAAAGAGATGAGACGGTGCATGCTCTAGAGGCGGTCCGATATGTCCCGGAGGCAAGCTACAATCTAATATCCGTAGGGGTGCTCGAAAAAAAAGAATGACAAATCCAAGTGCAACAAAGGCGTCGTCACAGTTAGCCAAGGAGACAAGAAAATCCTAAAATGAGAGAAGTGTGGAGGGTTATACAAGCTAAAGGAACAAAACTCAGTTCGAGGTGAAGTTTCAGAGATAAGCTTTGAAGGGAACTCGTCACAAGGTGAAGCTTCAAGGACGATTACAACGAGACGTGAACCGGGTTAAAGTATTGCGAGAAGGAGAAAGGGTGCATTTGATCAAGGCCCGAGATGGCCCAAGTCATGATGGTAAATCAGCCAAAGGCCCTGAGGAGGGGGCACGAGTTAAAAGTTTCACGGTATGATTACAACCAAGAAAAGAATCAAGGTAGTAATCTAAAATCTCAAGATGTTTTACTAAAGGCTTGAAAAGCAAGTCAAGATGGAGATGATGGTCTAAGAAGATCCAATCAAGTTGGAAAAGATAATGGCTTGAAGCAGAAAAAGTAAACCAAGCAGATGCGAATCAGTCGACTTATAAACTTTATAAGTCGACTAACGCACAAGACCAGTCGACTAGCACAGATACAAAAGCAGAAACAGAAACAGAGAGGAAGCATTATACAGTAGTTGACTATATAGTTTATACGTCGACTAATGGCAGGGATTATTCGACTAATCATCAGGATAAGTCAACTAAATAAGGCGTTTCCTGAAGCAGAATCAGTTTCCTTTTCAGGTTCTGGTTTTCTTTTCTGGTGAAGTACGAACGAGATTCAATTTCTATTCAGTGAAGGTTTGTTTCTAAAGATTAAATAGTTTAGAATTCTTCTAAATCAAGAAGATCAACTCCTAATAAAATTGATCAAGACTCTTCCAGCATCTAATGGCCAAGATCATCTCATAGTCCAAATAAGAGTTGTTTTGTAAAATTCTATAAATAAATGTTGTAATCCAAAATTGTAAGGTACAGAGAAGGCACAAAAAAAGGTGGAGAACACCAAGAACTAAGAAAGAGAGGAGTAAGGTGAAGGTGCATAGAGAGAAAAAATACTCTTGTAATCTATGTCTAAATTAAAAGGGAAGGTAAATACTTTTTTTGCATCAAGAGAAAGACTAGATCTCTTTGTATCAAGTTTATTAATAAAGCTTTCTCAAGTTCTCTCCGCGTGGATGTAGGCCAAATTTGGGCCGAACCACGTTAAATCCTCGTGTTATTTCTTATTCCTCTTTTGTCTAGATATTACTAGTTTGCTTTACAACAGTTTTCTTTTGCAAGTATTGTCATATTGTCAAGTTCTGCAAACGTCAATCCCGGGAGTAACAAATTGGTGTCATAGAGCGTCTATCTGTTACAACAGTCCGGAGCGAAGAGTGACGATAGTTGTAAAGTTCTATGCAGTTAGAAGGCAATATCACACGAAAATCACTCAAATGGTACCGAGTCCCGCGATACGGTGCCAAGAATCCCGGCCTGGTGTTGTAACCAACGTCACAGAAATAAAATTTTCCTAAAAGTAAGACATTAAATAGTGTCAAGAAATACATACAAACATATCATACTTTCAAGCAGTTAAAATGTAGCATTTGTTAATGAACTACCTTCTGGGACTCTTAGACCATGTGAGCGTGCAAGTGCATCATGTAGTACAGTGGCATCATGAGCTGGTCCTTCCCATCCCGCTAGGATATAAGTGAACCTCAAATCGAAAATCTACATCTACCATGTTGTTTTCGAATCAACACTTAATACACACTACTTATTTTTTACCATAATGATGTAGAGAATGGTACCTCAAAATAATTTTGGAACCTCGGGTCTCCTGAGATCTTCTAAGTTTGGTTGCTAGATCCACATATATATACTCTCGTCGTAGTTCATCAATTGTGCGTATGGTACGTTGGAAATATTGACTGACGATCTCACCAAACCGTAAGAAGTTCATACCCCAATACTCTGTTACGAACAATGTGACCTATAGTGTGCAAGAATATAGCCAGTTGTTCCTCAACAGTTACTTAGTTAGTATCATGTAGGAGGCCCCTAGTCCTTAGCAAGGTAGAAAGATTGAAGAATAATTCTTTGTCCATCCAAAACATGTTGAGGCAGTTGGTGTCACCGTACTCTCTCACTCTTCGCAAATAAAGCATTCTCCATATCCCTAATATGTCTCGGGATTGGTTGTGTGATCTCATTGTGACCGGTCATCCACATCATTATCACATACGCACAAACACAAAGTATAATGATGCTCCTTCCTGGTCAGCACCATCCAGACCCAAATCCATGAACTTCTCCATTCACTACATAACGGAGGAGACATGATTGTAATTAAATTAACATGTATATAGCAACCTACAGTGTACCATGAGTAGGATGTGACACGTAGGAATTGGGTGACATGAATACCAATATACATGACATCTAATATCATTTTTATGCTTAAAATAGATTAAAAGGATATTTTCAAGAACCCTCTGGAAATGTATAAGTACATATATTTAATAGTTTCTACATATATCATTGTTGCCACTATTATGCCATGTAAACTATGTCACGTATAGCTCCTGATTTTGGTTTACTTTTGTTGCAAGCCTTATGTGCAGTCAAGCCTTATGTGCAGTCTAAGACAAGAATGGACAGTTTTCTCAAAAAGTCAAGCACTGCAGCTTATTACAACCCACCATAGTTTAATCCTTGATAGGTCAAGAGCACTTTTGTGAAGAAAATCCCAAAACACTGGATCTTCTATTTTCCTTTCAAGGACATATTAAATTTTATGAAAGAAAAAGTAATGAAACATCCTCTAAGCTTGCTGAATCAGCTCTCATAACAGTTCACATTTAACTGATAAAGATTGGATGTAACAGTCATATACAAAACAATTATGTATATGTTAAAAACTATGCATAAAAGTTAAATGTCCATAACAATCTAAAGCTGACATTCTCATGTCTAGGAGAACATTTGATGCAAAAACACCTTAATGGTTACTCACCAAAAGGAAGGCCTTTAATAAAAATTCTGGAAAAATGAATTAAAAAAATGGTGATTTCTGCATTTGACCCAATTAACAGAAGCAAGGATCCCTTTAGAAAATGAACCAGCAAAACTAGATTATATTCTGTGGGGAAAAAAAAATCTCTAGTGCAGTCACACAAAAAAAAATAAGGAAAAAGAGACATTTTTTTGGTAAACCATTTTCTTTCTTAAGTTAAAAGCAGTCATTTTCCTGTGATCTTCCAAGAGAAACAAATGCGCTTAAAGATGGTACAGCAACAAGCATCAGAAAGAGTTAAGCCCTAACTCCTAACAACTCTTGCCCCCTAACTCTTGTTAAACACCCAAAAATTAAAGTGTGATGATAATCATTTCTTGTAGCTTCATTATTAATTGGATCTTAACAGGGAGGAGAAACTCATGGAATTAAACTAAACATCTACTAAACTCCCAAATTGAAAGAAAAGTACCTTTATATATTTAATGAGAAAAAAAGTAAACACAATCCTGATCACAACCAAAGCCCAAGAATGAAAACACAAATGCAAGAATCTCACTACAATACTTTATCTCTGCCAAATTATAACCTAGAATGTTACTAAAAGAACATTTTGTAAAGAAGAATGAAATTTTGCTTCCCTTCGTTCCAATTGCTATCACAAGTGCACTGACACCAAAAGACCAAACAACCCAACAGGCCATCAAGATCCAACATTTAAACAAGTTGTATTAAAATTCTGAGCTAGGGTTTCAAGATGGAGAGAGATAGAGATTATACCTTAGGTCCCCGCTGCCTAACCATACAAACATTCCAACCAACATCAACATTCGGGAAAAATCAGTTTTTTCTTGAAGACAGTAGATAAATTTGGAAAAATTTAGTGCTTAAGCTTAAAATTGTCTGAGCAAGACTCTTGATCAGAGGGATCACTCAGCGCCCTCTTTCTCACTTGGCCACAAGAGCAGCAAGCAGCGGCGGATGTGCTCGGCATTGAAAGGTGGAGTGATGATATATGCTTGCCAGCTCGCCCCATCTTCAAATAATCAAAGCAGTGAACAGCGCCTTGGGGAATCGTCATTATAGCCTCGTAGCCAGAGAGAGATTCTCTGCACTGTTATAGGGAATCGGAGAAAGGACAGGGCTGCTTTTGGCAGCGAGGGGACGGGACCGATCACGAAGGTGTGGAGCAGGAGAAATAGGGTTGGTGGCATGCTTTTAGGGAAGATCGGGGCTACAGTAGAACAATTTCACCGATCAATGAGTGGGGAGCTCATGGATAAATTTATTACCGACTCAGGTGAACTGTCGTTGGTGATGCAGGCGGCGATGAAGCCATAGCGGGAGAGAAACAGAGAGACACAGATCAGCCACCAATTTCTGAGCGAGGACGCCACCGGATGGGACTGATCTCAGTGATGACGGCGCCATCAAGGGCTAGATCTGTAATGCTCTGTGTGAGAAGGGGGGAGAGAAAGAGAGCAAGCAACGCAGCTTGCAAATCCCCCAGAAAATAATGTTGCGAGTCCTTAATCAATGCTTGTAGATGTTTGCAACCCATTTACAATGTTGTGGGCCACACTTGCCAACGGCTATATTGTTTGCAGGTGGGCTGCAAGTTGGCAGATCAAAGTTTCTCTCCCACTTACAGGCCCACCTGCAAACAATATAGCCGTTCGCAAGTGTGGCCCACAACATTGTAAATTGGTTGCAAACATAAAAGCCACTTATAGTCCCAACCAAACAATTTAGGATGTGTTTGTTCTACCGTAAAAGTCTCCAAGTCGCAATTGGCAATTGCGACTTACGACGTACGGTGTTTGTTTTGACCGTAAGTCATAAAATGTACTTGCATCCCACTTACGATCCACTTATAATACAAACAGTTAATTTTGTGGTCATGCAAATCTCACTTACAACCCACTTGCAGTATAAACAATTAATTTTGTGGTCCTACAAATTTGTATTGCTGACAGTTAATTGTAATTAGATTAATATTTTTTATTATTCGATTATTTTTTTAAATTATGAGAAATTCTTTTTTAATTATTAGATTACATATATTATTAGATTAAAGTTTTTACTAATAATTTAATAATTTTAATATAAGAATCTTTTTTATTATTAGATTAATTTTTTTATTACTAGATTAATATATTATATTCCACTTAATTTAATTCTTATTTTATTTATAGATTAGTAATATTTAATATAAATTTAATAAGTATTGATTATTAGATTAAATTTTAATTATTTAATATTTAATAAATTTACTTTTTAATATTTTTTATATTACTAATTTTTTAAAATTATTTATTATTAATATATTATATTTTTAATAAATTTAATTTAATTTTTAATTATTTAATATTTTTAATACTTACTATTTTTAGTATTTATTGATATTTTTAAATATTTTTAAATAACTAAACAGTTAATTTTGTAATTTATGACAACCATAAATGCTCTAAATTCAATTTGGCTGCAAGTGGGTTGCCCACTTACAGCCCAGTTACGGAAAACAAACAGTTTATACTCTGGTGCAATATGAGAGCCAATTTACTTTTATGCACATAACAGTTTTATTAAACCTTTTCTGTAGAATCTGGGGAAGAATGATCAGAATTGATCTTTGACTAACTATCATAAAAAGAAATAAAGAAAAACTAGAGTACGTAAATTACCTCAAGAGCTTCATTAGCCGTAGAAGAAACACCTCCAGAATCAATTAGATTCCTCGTCCTTCTTGACCTTCTCTCTGCGGATGGCTATCGGGCGGGTCGACCCGCCTCGCTTCGCCCCGTGCGAATCGCAAGAGTCGCACAGGGCGAATACGAGTAAACCTATTTCACCCCGTTTAGGGCAGGTCAGACGAATCGACCCGTCCCGTCTAAACGAGACGGATCGGATTCGTCCCGTGACGAAACACGGGACGAATTGGGTCGGGAAAAATTTCCCTAACCCCCCATATATATATATATATATATATATATATATATATATATATATATTAAGTCTTATATTAAAATATAGGTGTTAAAGGGAAAATTAGATAGAAACCCGTATCATATTTTTTTTTATTTTTTAAACCCTCAACGGCTCAAAAATAGCCATTGTGGGCTAAACAGAGGGTGTCACGTGGCACGTGACGTGGCACCCTCTGATTTGCCAACAACGGCTATTTTTTTAAACCGTTGTGTGTGCGCAGAAGAAGTGAAGAACGTTGGCCAACTTTTAAAAAAAAATTATAACCTCATCCCCACCCCCATATAACCTCTATAAACCCCTCTTCCTCATTCACTCTCATCTCACTCAACTCTCTTTCTTCTATTATAAATCATTATCATTCTCTTACTATTACAATTTTTTTACAACCTCTAATATAGTCTAATGGAGCACAACTAGAGTAGTGGTGGTAGCTCATCTGAAGCCGGTGGTACCTCTTCATCAACACACAATCCTTCCTCTTCCACACCTTACATCGATGCCGGCGGTAACTCATCGTCACCATACGCCAGCTATCCACCATATACCTATGGTCCTCCAACATCCGGTGTTGTTCTCTATCATAGTACTTCCGGGTTTGCTCCTTATCACAGTTCTTCAAGCTATACAATTAATTACAGTGGGTTTGCATCCTACACACATGGTGCATATGTCAGTGATAGCGGTACAGGTCGGTATTCTATTTCCTTCCCTCCTCCGTATTCTTCATATAATCATATTCTTAACTTTTAATGTCAAAATCACCAATGCACGCATAATCTTTGGCTTCTTTTTTAACTGAAACACAATAACAACACAATACACAACCATCACTGCATGAGCAGAAACACAAGAACCAATTAGTACAACCATTAAAGGAAGAGCCAAAACTTCTAAAGTATGGAACAATTTTAAAGAAAGAACCATTGATGGCAGAAAAAAGACAGAATGTAAGTATTGTCATCAACTTTTTGATCATAAAGAAGGATATGATACAGGTATTATTTCTAAACACTATGACAAGAAGCATGCTAACGAGCACGATTTACCACCACAACAAGCACAAATATTAGCAGATTTGGACACACTCTCCACTTGAAAATATAAGCCGGAAGCAAACAAACACAAATTAGCTGAATTTATTGTTTGAGCAGAACTTTCATTTTCTTTTACTGAATCAGATGCACTTGTTGATTATCTTAAATCTGTTTTTGCTCCTGATTATAAAAGAATTAGTAGACAAACTATAACAACAGAATTTGAAGATTTATTTGTAAATAGAAAAAATATTTTGAAGGCTCTTTTTACTAGCGATGCTAGACAAATTTCATTAACTTCTGATATATGGGAAGCTCTTAATCTTATTCATTATTTATGTGTTACTGCCCACTTTATTGATGATAATTGAGTTTTACAAAAACGTATGTTATCATTTTCTAAGTTTTCTGAGAAACATTCTACTACAAATGTAGCAAATTCTATTTTTCTTACTTGTAGAAATGATATTGAAAATAAAATATTTTCTATTTCTTTTGATAATGCTAGTTAAAATACTGCTTCAATAAGACAATTGAAAACAATATTAGATCCGATTTTAAATGGTAAATTTTTTCACGTTAGATGTGTTTGCCATATATTAAATTTATGCGTACAAGATGGTCTAAAAATCTTAGACAAATATATTTATAAAATTAAAAAATTTATTTTACATATAAAACACAAAACACAGTGGTCCTAAGAGGCAATCTTTTAAAGGTTAATGCTGACAATGTGGACCGAAAGAAAAGCTACTCCAAGCGGATGCGAAAACGCGTTGGAATTCAAGCTATTATATGATTAAGTATTGCCTTCCTTATAAACAAGCAATTCAGTTTTTTTACAGTAAATGAATGTTTATCTTTTTATATTAGTGATGAAGAGTAAAATTGTATGAATTTTTTTTACATTTTAGAAAAAATTAACACTATCACAAAGCACTTTTTGACACATATTATCCCACATGTAACTTAGTTTTTTATAATCTTAATGAGATTGCTCAAGTATTTGCTGCATATAGAGATGACAACAGTCTTGAAGAGAATGTAAATGATATGGAAGAAAATTTTGAAAATATTTTGAATATATGCCTTTTTTATTTTACTTAGCTACAATTATGGATCCTAAAATTAAAATGGATAATTTAAAACTTTTATTATCCAATTTTATTACATGTTTAAATTATGAACAAGATGTAAATAAATTACTTTTAGAAATTAGAGCTCTTCTAGAAGAAATGTACTCATTGTACAGAAATGTGTTATTTCCACTTCTTCTGAGGTTAGGATACCAACACCCTCACAAACTTCTTCTACTAGCCTAGGTAAAAGATTATCTAATTTTAAAAGTTTACTTTTTCTAATACTAGAAAGAAATACTCTTCAGGAGCAGGTTCATTCGATGAACTTAATTTATATTTGAACAAAATGTCTGCTGAAGTAAATGAAAGTGATGATGAACCATGAGAAACATTTGATGTTTTGTCATGGTGGAAGGAACAGAAAAATAATTTCCTATTCTTTCCACCATAACCCGAGATATACTAACATCTCCGGCCTCTACAGTAGCGTCCGAGAGCGCATTTTCTGCAGGTAGTAGAGCTTTGATGCCCTGGAGGAGCATATTGACGCCAAAGCACTTGAAGATTTGTTTGCTTAAAGGACCGGTTCGATGCAGAAAGACACACACAAGAAAAAAGTCATTCTAGATGAAGATTTTGAACATGACGAGGATGAAGAGTAGAAAATCACCAGAATAGTTTTTTATGAGCACTGTATGAGATAAACAGCTTACTATTTGATTTGATATTATTCTGTCAAGCTCAAAGCGAAGAGTGATGGCCAGGGTCCTCTCCTCCTCCTTTGATATTAGGAGATAAATATTGAAAATAATACCTTTTTTGTAATTTGTAAATTGAGTTTTTCATATTAATAAAATGATTTACCTTGCAAAAAAGGCTTGTAATGTGTATTTCAATTATAATATTCTTTGTAATTTTTTACAATTTTTTAAAATTTTCCCCCTTTTTCCTTTTTTCAAATTTTCTCTCTTTTTCCCCTATTCTCCCAAATTTAATGGCAAAATCAAATTTTAAAATAATAATAATAAAAAAAGGCGAGACGGGTCCAAACCATCTCGCCGAATCCGCGAAACGAATAGGGTCAATAGACCCGATTCGTCTCCCGGATTTCCAACCCATCTCGTTGGATTCGTAACGAATTCGTTGGCCAACGGGACGAATCGGGTCGTCCCATAAGCCATCCCTACTCTAAACCCCTCCTCTTCCGTTTTTCTCGCAGTTTAAATTCCTCATCATCACTCTGCTAAAAAAAAAATTTCCAAAAAGAAAAGTTTAAGAACAACGAAAAGTAGTTTAACAGAAATTTACTGTAAAAATCAAACAATACCACAACATATTTCTTACACGCACCAGGTCGACGTAAGCCTTCTCTTTGCCATTAAAGTCATCACTGGTATCCGAATCTATCTTCCACGCCTTTGATACGTCCTTATTTGCACTTTTCCTTCTTCTAATTGTCTTCTTCTGTATATTAGTCTCGCCTTTGTCGCCCTGCCATGCAGATCACATAACCAAATTAAAAGAAATATCAAAAAGAAAGTAGCTTCAAGAGATGCAAGAGACTAGTCCTCACGTTTTCACGAGAACCCTCCTCTTGACTACTAGAGCTATAACTATTTTCCAAATATTTCTTCTCCTCCGAAACCTCTTTCATTGCACTTCGTTTTCGTTTAAAAGTTTTTTTCCGCCCAGCCTTCTGGACCTCTTCACTGCTCTCATCTCCATCGTTCTGCAACACAAATCCACCATCAAATCGACAGAAACGCGAAGACAAAACTCAACAGACAACTCATATCATCTCAACAAACAAAATTCCCACTCCTCACCTCCAAAGACGTCTCCTTTACGCTTTTGCCCCTTTGCTTTACTCTCTTAGCTTCATCACTCCCGTCTCTATCACTCTGTCATTCACAATGCACCCCCAAATCGCAAGAATCAGCAACAAAAACCTCAGAAAAACACCCCAAAACCGCTGCAAAGAAAGAAAAACCTCACCTCCTCTTCGCTGCTCGACCCATCCTTCCTCGTCCAAGCGCGCAGATTTTTCCCCGGAACCCTAACCCTAGGCTCCACTTTCCTCTTCATGGCGGTCGTCCTGCTCTTCCTTCGCGAGTATTGCAAGTGATACTCGCACATCGCCGCCCTCCCATCCCGCCGCTTGCTGCCCGCCACTGCTTCCCGTCATTCCTCACGCACCGCTCCTTGTCCGGCGGCACATCGCCGTTCTTCAACCACACCATTGTCCCTCTCTCTCCCCACCCTCGCTCTCTCTAATTCTCTCTCCCTTTCTCTCTTTCTTCTCTCTTCCCCTGAAGATTTGATCTTTTTGAAATCGTAGAGTCCCGCCACAAATTAGGGCTTTTTCTTTTTTTTTTTTTCGGTTGATGCCAAAAGGCTCGGTGACCTTTGGGAAAGGTGAGCGGAGAATTTCTCCGTTTTAAATGACTCCGTGATATTTTTGGGGACGTCTGCATTCCCTGATAGTCGTGCAGAAAGCACCTCGTGTTTATCCTACTTGTCTTTAGTTTGGAGTCAACCAGAGGGGAGTTTCATTAAACAAATCGTCAAAATAAGGGGGTTTTATCTGCAATAAAAGTGGGGAAGAGGAAAACAAAGATGAACTCGCGTCGTGACAGTGGGATTATGGGTGAACGCTGTTTGGTCACTACTTGCCCATCGGAATGTGGAGGGACTCGGGGCTGGGGCGAGCGGGCCATTGGTTTTGGTTTGGAAATTTCGGAAAAAAACGGCGGCTCGGGTGGAGCGCCCGGGTGGGCCGTTTCGGGCGTGTCGGTGGCGGTTTGAGCGCACAACAAGCCGTGCACTCAACTTGGTTTGGTGCTCCGGAGGTACAATTATGGGATGACGGGATCTAGCGGCCTGACCCGCGTTTGTGTGCACTCGGATCTGGGTTTTTTTTTCTTCCATTTTTAATTAATTTTATTTACTAGCTTGAAAATGTGTGCACTAAATTGATTTTTTTTTTTTAAAGCGTAAATAAATATGTTTCATAACGAAATTTTTATGAATTTGATTCGAATTCTATCTCGAATTGTTGTCAGCGCAAAGAGTAATTTTTTGAGTTGTTTTGTTGGTGTAATTACAGTATATTTTTTGAACATGCAAATAAAACTTAATGCAGAACAAATGAATTGAATTCCTAAATGCTATTAAAAAATTAAAAAACAAGATAAAGGAGATCTAGTTTGGGAAATGAAGTCGTGCAAACGTACTATCCTAAAGGGGCAAAGCTCATCTTCTTGCCCAGATGTTGATTCGACCTTATCTCCTAGCGGTAAAAGATCTCCCGGATTCACACAACACTCGGTGAACGGTAGGCAGAATCTCTAACTCATATGAAAAACTAGAGCCAGAAAACAAAGAACAAAATCAAAAATAAAAAAGAAAATTTCCAGCAGATTGTATAGTAACGAATTTTAATCAAATAAAGAAGAAGAGAATGTAGTTGTTTGTTTGTTTCTCAGTGTGTTGAGAATGAACAAAGAGGGGACTTAAATAGATCCAGAGCCCCTTTCGTTACTAACAGGCCTCGTACTAATCAAGTACACGTTCAGATTTGTTGCAACTGATTTGTTGCAATGGCTCTGCACGTTCACATATCTATTTTTATCGGGTCATGAAAAGGTCAAAAATCAAAACAGTAATTATCAGATCCGTGTAATCAACAGGCAACAAATGCGGGCGTTACCAATGTCGTTTTGAACGTTGCCAGTATCACTCTGAATAGCCTCTCCGAGGCTGAGCTTCCGAGACCAATTGTCGCTCCGAGTGACCGCTCCGAAAACATTCTGAGTAGCTTCTCGAAACCGCTGTCATTCTGGGACCAAACTTCCACTACGAGTTTCATTCTGCTCAAAAACGCTTCAGTTCATTCCGGACATTGCTCCGCCCAGAATTTTGCTCCGGGTACAAAATATCAAAATGAGATTCAAAAAGTAACATTTTAAGGACCCCTTTGAACGAAGCTGCGTTCGTGTCCGCAGGTCTTGAGCATGCGCCACCTGAACCCGAGCCCGACACGGTTCAGTCGGCACGTATGTGCGTGTGTGGCAAAATGGCACATGGCCCAACACTCATAACAATAGCCTATAGAGGAGTTGATATATATACCACTCAACCTCATTTGACCTATCCAATGTGAGACCAAAAATCAAGACAAAATGGAGAGAAACTCAAGTTTCCCCTCTACAAGCCAATGAAACCCAGCACCCCCCCCCCCCCCCAAACAAAACTTGAGTTTTAGGAAAGATAAAATAAATATCAATAATAAATAACAAAACAAATCATCAAATCATAAAATAGGAATAAAATTTGGGTAACACCATACTATGAATTCGGGACAGGTGAACTATACCCGGAACCTTCCTTAGTGAACTCATCACCATCTGAGAGACATAGTGAATTATGCCTGAAACTAGAATCCTTAACCAGTTATTGATAGAATACACATACAGCAGCTCTTCATCTATTGAGCGAGCTGGTTGAGCGTAAATTGCCATTCTAATAATAACTGACCCATGAGAGTTTCTAGGGTGAGCCCTGCTCCGCCAAATCGCAGTTGTCATGGTTCCTCACACGTAGGTATGTCCTCCAAAGGTATTACAGCTGAATGTTATACCCTTCGCACTACATACGTTGGACTTATTAAGAGTTTAACTCAACCTTACCTAACTGTATTATTAGAGCACGTCCCATAGGGAAGGAGAAATGGCTACGATGCTATATATAAGATAAACACACTACTAGAAAACTGTTAGTTTGCGGAAAAATTGCGTCGAAATATTTTGTGATGCAATTTTTGCGTCGAATTATCACAAATTTGAAATTAATATAAAAAACAGATGACACTAATTAAAATATATGAATAAACGACAAATTACGTTGAATTTTTGACGCAAATTGAAAATTCATGCTACTTTTTTGGGGTAAAAATTTCCCGGGAAGTGTGCATCGAATTTTCAACGCAACTTGTAAAATGTTGTGTCCAATTTTAGACGCAAAATAAAAAAAATCCCGCGAGATTTTTTGGTGGAAAATCTCAGGACATATTGTGTCGAATAATGAACGCAATATTTTACATATTGCGGCTTATATATTGCGTCAAATTATGTTTTCGACGCAAATTGATGCGATTTAGGGCTGAATTGGGTCTCTCCTCTCTACCTTCTCCACTCCCCAAAAATATCCCCCCTCCTCCTCCCTGGCGTCTCCCTCCCCAGCATCCCCCTTACCTCCACACAGCCCTCCCCTCCTTCCCCAAGCCACCTCGCCCTCCCCCCCCCCCTACCCCTCCCTCCTCTGGCTCTCCCCTTCCTCCCCTCGGCCACCTTCCCTCGCAGCCCCCCTCCCCCTCCCCTTCCGGCCCCCTCTCTCCCCCGGCCCCCTCCCCTCCCTCCCCCCCGGTCACCTCCCCCTCCCCCGGCCCCCTCCCCCTCCCTCCCCCCCCCGTCACCTCCCCCTCCCTCCCCGCACCGCGCCTCCTCCCGCGCACCCTTTCCCCCGCGCCTCCTCCCTCCTCCTTCACCGGCTCTCCCTGATCAGTCACTGCATTTCTCCCCTGAAGGTAAATTTTCATGTCTACTATTTATTTCATGTCTATAATTTTATTATTACAACTCGTTTTCCTTTCGTTGTTCTCTACCTGCAAGTTGTTAAATAGTTTACAAGACACACTTAGATATTTGAAGCTAAATCACATCCCACACGACTCTTGATTTTT
Source organism: Agave tequilana (assembly GCA_038442645.1). NCBI lineage: Eukaryota > Viridiplantae > Streptophyta > Magnoliopsida > Asparagales > Asparagaceae > Agave > Agave tequilana. The sequence continues at coordinate 34,247 of JAVJIF010003843.1, forward strand.
AAATCGATTGTTTGCATATGATGTCCTCTTCAGATTAGTGATAAACAATCCTTGCTTTCTATCATTCATCTGAACTGCTTGAATGCTCATTTAAGTTGATACAGTATACCCCTGATGTAGAAACAAAAACATCAAAACTATGATTTCGGACACCTAGTTCAATCTCATCTGTTCCAACCTCTGAAGCTTTCATGGACTTGGATTGACTTAGTTATTTGGTTTGTTAGAAGCCGACGACCACCTCGAACCCTCCTCCCTCCTCCTACCTCCCTCGGCTCTTCCCGACATGGACACGTATATAAACACAGGACACGGGACACGAACACGTGAGACGGGATGCAAACACAGACATATATATGAAGCACGGACACAGACACGGGACACGAATATGACACGGACATATGACACGGACATGACACTGATATGTATATGAAGCAAGGACACAGACACGGGACACGACACGGTGCACAGACACAGACCCAATAAACCGTAGATTCCTGTTCAACAAACAACGTACATTACTTGTCTTATAACTACTCTCTGATACAAACAACTTATGGATCTTGAATATGTGGTCTTCATAGACTTTTTGTTCATATCAATAGTTAATTCGTATTGTTAGTGGTTACAGTGGTTGTTGGATTGTCCGTTTGTACAAGTTTGGGATTGCATTATAAAGTTGGATACTGTATACATGTTGTGTGTATTTTGACTAATATTTTGGTAGTACCTTCCTTTATTTTCTGGACCACAACTACCCTATGTGGACCTGGAGAACACAGGGGATGCACTAGCAAAATTTAGTCGAAATACACAAAAATGTATATATCTCCAACTAAATGTAATTCTGAAAGGGATAGGACATATCACCCTTAATTGAACCTTACTGTGACATTCCATAAATCCTAAACGCGGACACGGACACAGACACAGACACGGACACGGACATGACCAAATGAACCCTAGATTCTCATTCAACAAACAACTTACATCACCTGTCCAATCGAAACCCTAAACAATAATCCTAACCTAAATCTAACTCTAATCACCATATACAACTAATTAACATATTTACTGCTTGTTGTGTAACAGTGTCTATCATGAAGTAAACAATGAAGTGGGATAGGAGTTGGGCACACTTTGAGAAAACAAATGTGAAATACAGAGACGGATATGAATAGTTTGTAGAATTGGCTTTCGATCATTCCACCATTAATAATAAAATAAGTTGTCTGTGCAGTGAGTGAAAAAAATGCTTGATACGGACAACATGACGTTCCATTTACTAAGGGGTGGTATCAAGATTACGCTTGTCTTGCGCGGTGGCTGTAACGTCCCGATCCGGCGGGTACGGAGACGTTACTGCGACGTATATACGCAAGTCAGAAATACCCTCGCGTATATACGCTAAGCATCAGTACAAGCAAGAATCAGAGTACGGAAGCACGTGGTGCATTATACATTCCAACATATGAGTACAATCACAAAGTTATCACCAGATGTGACAAATATTACATGAATATTACATCACTGACATGCGCAATTGCGAGAATACAAGGAGATATACAAGTACGAACAGTACAATATGGAGGCTCAGAGTCATAACAGGAAAACTCTAGAGCCGAGCTGGGGGGCCTGGAAAGATGAGGCTCTAGACGGTCTGCTGGAGATCCACGCTACCGCTGCGCCACTCTGATCAACAGCTGAGAGAATCCACACGCTCCAAGCTCCAAAACCTGGACACGAGGATCCAGAGGAGTCAGAACTCCCCGGCGAGTGGTGATGCGAAAGCCAGATGGCGAGTATGGATAAGCACATGTGTATCGATAAATCTGGATCATAAACATGAAAACCGTGTCGTAGGCACAAGCATGCAGGAGCAAGTAGATATACATCAATTGATATCAAGCTGGGAACATGTATGATATAAGATGATAAGAGCAGGTAACAAGGAGATGAATAAAGTAGATAATGACAAGTGATATCAAGCAGGGAAATACTCATGGTATGATAAGATAAAGGAAGGTAACAAGACGAGAAGTAAAGTAGATAGGGCAACATTAGTTATCTCCTAAGCTAACATAAAACCGATAAAACTGAATAAAAATCGATTACGAGCAATTCCGATTGTACAGGTTTAGGTCACGACTCCATGAGATTAGTACCTCGAAGGAATAATCCAAACAAGGAAACCCTCATCTATATACCTTTATCCCATGTTACCGTAATCCAAGCGCATACAACCCGAGTTACAAAACAGCACAACAAATTGTATATTAGCATCTTATTATAATTGGGGCGTCTAAGTTGTCGGCTTCAGTATGCGTCCCATTCCACATACTTTTACCACAACTTATAGAGCAAGTTATTTGGAAACTGATAAAGTTCGATGAATCATGTTTCGGATGGGCCCCGTACATGCCCGGGACAACGGTCCAGGAGTATCCGGTGCTGAGCCGGAACGTACCGCTAGGTATCGGGACTTATATATGCCCGAACAGGAATAGAGTATCGCAGATCCCATAGAAATAGGCCTAGGGCGTGTGCATACCCGGAAGGAATAAACAGGAGTAGGGGTGCCAGCACACCCCACGGAATCCCTGGTGGCCGCCAGGTGATCCCTCAAGTATGTGGCCACGCGTGACTCGATAAGACCACCATAAACATGATTAATCAGGGCCCATCAGTTTCCCCCAAACCGGGTGCAAGTTGTCTTTAAATAATTTAATATGCAATTAGCAATTCACAGGAATAAAAGGATCAGGACATGATCAGGAATTCAGGAGTACATGAATACTATAAATTCGGGTCACTGTATATATAATACAGGACAACATGTACAAGATTCAAGTCACTACATGTAATGCAGGATAACAAGTATAGTATTCCCGTAAATATGATAATCACAGGTCAAATATTAGTATTTTCAAGAGGCAAGTGATAAGTCATGTCATAGTAAGAAGCAAGTGTCAAGTAGCAAGTTGGGTGTCAGGTGATGACACAACAGTTGTCAAGTGATACATACAGGTGTCAGGTATTAGCATGTAGATGGTAGGTATCAAGCAAAAGCATGTCAAGTATTAACATATCAAGCATGTACTGGTAAAGTGATAGAATAATAGCTGAACACAATCAAAGAAAGTGTTAGTTCCGAACAGCATAAATCGTGAATAATACAAGTCGACCCGATGAAATGGGAAAGTCAAGAGGAAAGCGAGAACACTCGCCTAAGTTTTTAGAAAATACAGTGAAATTCCCGATCTCCGGAATCCAGAAAATCAATGCGTCAACGCGTTAGAGAGAAAATGATAGAGAGAGGAGGAAATCAAGAGAGAGAAAGAGAAAGAGAGAGAGAGAGAAGTGAGAGCTAGAGAGAGAAGTCCATGGAGAGAGAGAGTACATGGAGAGAGAGTATGTACAGGGGGACATGAGTTTGAGAGTGAGACGCGGGGGTCGCAGACGCGGGAGTCGCGTCGCGTAGATGCCCCAAACGCGAGGTTCGAGACCCGCGTTCAAGTTATAACATGAGAAGAACGCGGGCGCGGACGTGGGTTCCGTGTCGCGTTAACACGAGAAGAACACAGACGCGGGCATGGCTCCGCTTTGCGTCGATGCAAGAACGCGAAGGCCGCGTTAAAGATTTACATAGACGCGGGGTGTGCTCCACGTCTATCAATTAACAGTGAGAAAGAGAGAGACAAGGAGATGAGAAAGTGAGAGAGTCGCAAGGATGAGGGTGAGAGGAGGGACGCAAGTTTTTGACGCAAGTTTTTGGTCTCCCCAGTTTTGGGAGAAAAACAGTGAAGGAAAGGAAAAGAAAAAAGAAAAGAAAGAAAGAAGGGAAAGAAAAGAAAGAAGGAGGGAAGAGGGGATGATGGCCGGCGATGACCGGCGGCGGCCGGAGTTGGCCGGAGTTGGCCGGAGAAGGCGGCCAAGGCTCCAAGCCCAAGTCAAGAATGGAGTGGAAGTCTAGTACAAAATGGATTTTTGGAGTTTTACAAAAGGAGTTTCGGAGAGCGAACCAATAGCTCGTCAGAAAGAGCACGACGAGGAGAGGAAGATGGCATGATCGTTGGTGGCCAAGGTGGAGTATGTGGTGGTGGAAATGGGTTATTTGGTGGAAAAAGAAGAGGAAGAAGAAGATGGTGGAGGTGGTGTTGTTGTGGTTGTTGTTGTTGGAATGGAGGAGGAGATGGAGGAGAAAGAGGTGGTGGTGTTGGTGGTGGAAATGGAGGTGAGAGTGGAGAAGATGGCCGGCCAAGGGAAGCACCATGGCTGCCATTCGTTCTCTGTTGGCTGCATGCTTGCTGGAAACAAAGGAGGAGAAGAAGAAATAATGAAAGAGAGAGAAAGAAAGTGGGGTTTATATAAAGGAGTTTGGAGATTATTATAATGTGGCCATCCAATCAAAGCAAAAGAGGCTTGTGTGCCAATTGCTGCGTCCCCAAAAAGCAAATCCGCGTCTAGGAAAAAGCCAAACGCGGAAATAAAAGCTGCGTCCGGGGGAAAACGCGAGATTTGCATTTTGCCAGAAAAGACAAAAAGGCATGGTGATAAGATTCAGAGTTTATCTAGCAGGACAAGCATTAAATGCAGTATGGAGAGGATCTCTGCATTAAATGTTAAATTCAGGTTGGTGAAACTCGCGTCTAGGGAGGAGAGAGAAAAGAGAAGAGTAAAATATCTGGATAAAATTCCGGTATCTGGGAAAACACCGAAAATTCCGGAAAGTCCAAAAATAAAGTATTTTGGAAAGCTTCCCAAAAATTCTCAAAAATAATAAATATTATTTAAAGATTTTTGGTGAAATCAGTTTTCAGAAATTCAATCCCATTTTCAAAATAAAAATCCTAAAGTCAACCGTCAATATCGGTCTACACCGGGTTGGCCGGATTTTGATAAATTTAGAAAATTCTCAAAAAAAGTATTTAGATAGAAAATGTAATTTTAAGAAGTTACAGGAAAGTCGTTTTTTGAATTTCAACTCCGTTTGTAAATTAAAAATCTGAGAATCGGTCCGCGATATTGGTCGACCCCGGTTTTGAAGATTTTCAACTTAATTCAGAAAAATTCCAGAAAATCACGAAAAATCTAGAATATTGAAAAGCGATATTTGAAACTAAAATCAGTCAAATCAGAATAGTAGAAAGACCAAATCGAGCTATACCCTAGGATCGGGCTCCGGTTCAGGCAAGGCTGACTCCGAGTTCACGAATCCAGATCCACAGCAAAACGATCATATAAATAATTCATAATACAAAACAAATACTGAAACCAAATCAAAAAAATATGATAAAAATATGGATACGCAACTAAGTACGTATTCCGGGAGCGGGTGTTACAGTGGCATTTGCATAACGAACCAAGACAACATCCCCCACCAAATAGAAATGTTAGTGATGACTAAGGTCATGGTGATGGTGTCTACTATGGTTATGTTGACTATCACGGTCTTCTAAGTTCACTTTTATATAATCTGATCGACAAGGGATCCAGTAAGCCGATCGACGATGGCCCAACTGATGCTTCTCTTTCGGAGACAGATGATTTTTGTGAGAAGATTAAAGAATTGCATGCTCCACTATACTCAAGCTGTAAGAACTATCTCAGACTGTAGTTCATAGTAAAGTTGTACCTCATCAAATTAAGCGGTAAGATGAGCAACGTCACATTTGGAGAGACACATTTGGAGAGACGGTATATTTACTGAAGAATGTATTCCCTGACATAAACATATCAGATTCGTTCTACGATACTAAAAAAACTTATTAGAGTGTTGGGTTGTGATTATAAGAAAATTGATGCGTGCCAAAATGATTGCATATTATTCTGGAAGCAAGACGAAAATTTGGATGCTTGCAAGGTTTGCAATGAGCCTAGATGGAAATCTAGTAAGGCTTCTTCGTTGGGGAAACGAAGGAAAAAAGTATCTAAAAAAGTTTTAAAGCACTTTCCATTGATTCCAAGGCTCCAAAGGCTCTATGCGGTGGAGATCACCGCAAAGGACATGAGATGGCATGTGTAACGCCCCGATCCGGAGGGTACGGAGACGTTACTGCGACGTATATACGAAGGTCGGAAATACCCTAACGTATATACGCTAAGCATCAATACAGACAGGGGTCAGAGTACGGAAGCACAGTGGTAATATACAATCCAGCAATAATAACACCAGTACACAGTTATCACAAGGCATGATATAATATCTGAAGAATATATGATCACTAAGAGGCACAAAAGTAGGTGCACAATATGAAATACTAAATACTCACGAGTAGCAAGATGAAAATCTCGCGAGCCGATCAAGAAAAGGCGGGAAGGAAGAGGGTCTGGACAGGCAACCGCTAATCCACGCTCCCGCTGCGCCACTCTGATCAGGTATACTAAGGCTAAGGTCCAGACTCCGGGATCTGGACATGAGAATCCAGGGTTGTTAGCAACCCCAGCGAGTACAAAGAATGAAGCCAGATGGCGTGCATAACAGGCACACGTGTATATGATCAAGTGATGTGGTCCAGGCTTGCAGGTACAGGAAATTACAAGTAATAAAAGGAAAATGACAGTAAATCCGAGATCAAGTAAATACATGTATATCAGTAAATCTGAATCGGAAAACATGCATGGAAAACGGTATAGAGAGCATAAGTATACATAATCATGCGACAAATATGGCAACATGTGATAAATACACTAACACATGATAAATATAAACATGGACAAAACTAGTTATATAAGCTCAGATTTTGGATTCAAGGGGTTGATACGTCAAGGGGATAATCCAAACAAGAAAACCCTCATCTATATACCACATATCCGATGTCACCATCATCTGAGTTCATACAACTTGAGTTGCCCTCAGGATAACAGAACTAGAGTGTGTGTCAGGAATAACCATGGTATCACAGGGGTCATGTGTCATACAACAGGTGTCAACTCAGGGCATAATACTGTAACTGGAGAATACACAGGTGTTGCATTTTAATTGATCCGATAATAATAATTAGTACCGTTTGATATTTAATCGCCTCCCTACCAGCGTCTCACATCACCGATAGTCCATACTAGAGTTCGCACTCTGTAGAACTTATCCGGGTCTAATATGTGAGTACCAGGACCCGAACAAAGGAGAGACCAAATATCACACGTTCCTAATATTATTACTGTTTCTTATGTTCTTATGTTATTCTTGTCCCTTTCCCATCGGCGTCCCACAACACCGACAGTTCACGCTGGAGCCCGCACTTCCAGTAGAACTCATCCGAACTCCGATACGCGGGTACCATTATTCGAACAGGGGAGAGACCAAATAACACATGGTCCAGGAGTCATCATTGTACAGGTATGTGTGTGTGTTAATGGCACTGAGGATGTTTATCACACTAACACCAGGCGGTACAGGCAGGAGGGAGAAAGTAGCCCTTCAGATTCAAGAGGTGGCCCCCATGGATTCAAGAGGTGGCCCCCACCACGTGTGTGATGTGGCACTTTGCTCCATGTGGCACTTTGCTCTGAGGGTAGATACAGGAGGTAGCCCCGCAGATTCAAGAGGTGGCCCCCACAGATTCAAGAGGTGGCCCCCACCACGTGTGTGGTGTGGCACTTTGCTCTGTGTGGCACTTTGCTCTGCGTGGGGAATGGATTCTAGAGGTGGCCCCCACTGATTCAAGAGGTGGCCCCCACCACGTGTGTGATGTGGCACTTTACTCCGTGTGGCACTTAGTTCCATTCAGGAACCGCCGGACGCTAGCACGATTGTGGGATACATCCTCGTCATCCCGACACCAGGCATGTTCTGCCGGACGCCGGTCTGACTGTGCTATTAACAAGAGCATGAGTACAGGAAATACAAGAGTACATGAATACAGGAGTACAGGAATACAGGAATACAGGAGTACAGGAGTACAGGATTACCAGATGTCTGGTAATAATAATCATGCATATGCCAGGTAATACAGGAGTCAGGTGCCAGGTATCAGGAGTCATGTATATCATGGTAAGTATCGGTGTTATATATATCAGGTGGCAAGCATAGCATGTCAAATATCAGGTGGCAAGCATAGTATGTCAAATACCGGTGTTAGATATCATGGGTCAAATGTAGCATGGTAAATACTGGTGTCATATATCAGGGTCAGGTATAGCATGGTAATATCGGGATCAGATACTAAGTGTCAAGTATAGCATGGCAAGTACAGGTGTTATATATCATGTATCAACTATAGCATGGCAAGTGTCGGTATCATATATCATGTATCAACTATAACATGGCAATTACCGGTGTCAGGTATCATATGATAAATATAGCATGATAAGTACTGGTGTCATATGTCGGGGTCAGGTATAGCATGGAAAGTACAGGTATCGGGTATCACATATCACATATAGCATGGTAAGTACTGGTATCGGTATCATATGTCAAATATAGCATGGTATCAGTATCAAATATAACATGACAAGTACTGGTATCCGGTATCACATATTACATATAGCAGGGTATATATAACAACACAAGAATGTACTCACATAATGATAAAGTAGATGCATGCTAAAAATAACTGTACTCGCCTGAAACCGGGTAAAATACCGGTTAAAATCTGGGAAATCAGCGAACCGTTCAAGTAACCTCAAGCCCACAATACATATATTAAAATATATAATTATAAATATTATATAAATATTAAAGAGGGAATGAGAGAGGAGAGAGAGAGGAGAGAGAAACTTGTAGGAAAAAGAGAGGGAAAATGAGGTGTATATTGAAATAAAATAGGGATTTAAAGGAGAGGGGTAGTGATGTAAATAGAGGGAAGTAATTTGAGGAAAGAGGTGGGGGTATTTTAGGAAAGAGATAAAGTTTGTTTTTATTTAGGGAAATGAAGAGAAAGAGATTAAAGAAAGAAAGAAAGAAAAAGAAAGGAAGGAGGAGGGAAGTGGGGTGGCCGGCCGCCGGCGGTGGCCGGCCGGCCAGGCGGCGGCGGCGGCGGCGCCGGGGAGGCCGCGCGCGGCGCGCAGGTGGGGAGAAGGAGGAGGTGGCTAGTTGTTGTTGTTGTTTTGATGGAGGTGATGGGTGGTGGTGGTGGTGGTTGTGGTGGTGGTGGTGGTGTTTGGTGGTGTTGGGGAGATAGAGGAGGTGGAGGAGGTGGTGATGGGTTAGTTGGAGGGGAGAATTTGGTGGTGGAGAGGAGGAATTTTGGAGGAAATGGAGATGGAAGATGATGGGTTTTTGGTTAAATTGGAGATGGTGAGATTGAATTGGGGTTGATGGAAGTGGAGAAGGGTTGTGGGGTGTTGGGGGTGCGGTGGCGGCGGCTTGGGCGGCGCCGGAGGTGGTGGTGGTGATGGTGGAGGCGGCGTGCGTGAGTGGTTTTGGTTTGGTTGAGGTTGAAGATGAAGTGGGTTGAATTGGAATGAAAAGGAAAAGGAAGAAAGGAAGAGTTTAAAGAAGGAAATGGGAAAAGGAAATGATGAATGAGGATGGTGGAGGATGGATTGCTCAGCCCATGCCCTGCTCCCTGCTGCCGCTGCTGCCACTGCTGCGTTTGCGTGGGAGAAAGGGTGGAGTGGAGGAGAAGAAAAGAAAGAAGAAAAAAGAAAGAAAATGAAAAGAAAATGGAAAAATGAAAAAGAAATGAAAAGAAATAGTTAAAATTTTATAAATAAATATTTTATTAAATAATAAAATTGATAAAATATTCTGGGAGTAATAAGTAGAGGAGTTGAGAGGGAAAAGTAAGAAAAAGAAAGAACGACAAATTATATTATTATTTTAATAAGGCGAAAATTTGACTGTTTCAGAATCGTTCCGAAAAATTCTCAAAAATAGAATAATATTTCAAGATGCTCGGTGAAATCAGATTCAAGAAATTCAATGTAGATTTCAAATTAAAAATCCTGGAATCTTCCGGCGGTACCGGTCGACACCAAAACCGGTAGATTTTCGATAAATTCGGAAAAATCTCAAAAATGAATTTAAATAGAAAATGAAATTCTAAGAAGTAACGTGAAAGCCGTTTTTGAAAATTCAATCCCATTTGAAAATTAAAAATCCGGGAATCAGTCAGCGATGCCGACCGACACCGGTTTTGGAGATTTTGCAAATAATTCTGAAAAATTCTAAAAAATCATGAAAAATCTAAAATATTAGAAAATGATGTTTAAAACTAAAATCGATCAAATCAGATTAGCAGAAAGGCCAAATCAAGCGAAGCACTAGGTTCGGGCCCCGGTTTCAGACTAGGGCTGACTCCGAGTCCACGAATCCAAATCCAATACAAAACAATCACACCAATAATCATAAAATAAAAACAAATACAAGATAAATCAAAGAAATATGTTAGAAAAATCAGAATACGTATCTACGTACGTATTCCAGGAACGGGTGTTACAGCATGCAAAGGAGTGTCGTGACGATGAGATCTTAAGGCACCCACCCGATTCAGATTCATAGAAAGATTTCAACAAGAAGCATGTGGAATACTCGTTGGAGCCGCGTAGTATCAGGCCAGGGTTGGCAACCGATGGGTTCAATCTATTTGGAAACATGAATATCAATTACAGTACATGGCCCGTCATTTTAATGATTTACAACCTACCTCCGGGATTGTGCATGCAGCGGTCTTATATGATGTTGTCATTGCTTATTGAAGGTCCTACAGGTCCAAAACACAAAATTGATGTCTACTTGCAGCTTTAAATAGAGGAGTTGAATATATTGTGGGGTCTAGGGATATCAACTTGGGATGCGTTCATGAAACAATGCTTTCGGATGCGAGTAAACCTTATGTGAATGATTAATGACTTCCCTACTTATCCTATCATATCCGGTTGGAGCCCGTCAGGCTATCTTGCTTGTCTTAGTTGTGCAGAGAACATCCTATCTGAATGGCTGTACAAATCAAAGAAAATATATTATATGGACATGAAAATTTCAAAGAGGATCCTCCACCACCCTCGCCCACAGAGCAGGATATCTTGTCAAGTGTAGGTAATCTCAATGTCATATTTGGGCTGAATTATAAGAACACGACAATACACAGTGAAGGAAGAGAAGTATCTTTTTTGAATTATCGTATTGGAAAAATAATTTAATTCGCTATAATTTGAATTTAATGTACATCGAAAAGAATGTTGGCGAGGTATTACTTAAGTGGCTAGACGCTCTAAAGTAAGAAGTTTATGACAATGCAAAATAGGACATTAAAAAAATAAAGCGTCCTCCCAAAATACCAAGCGCATCAACATTCAGAGGTCCACGACATCTCTTATGTGTTCCGAAATTGCATAAGTATCATCAGATATCCTCTGTCCAGAGGAAGGCGATGTGTGTTGTTCTAGGTGGCGTGAAGGTTTCGAGTGGCTATTCTTCTAATATTGCATATTGTTTTAATTCAGATAAGATTGGGGGACTAAAGAACCATGACTATCACGTACTAATGCAGCAGTTGCTTCCATTAGCAATTCACAATATGAGATTGCCAAAGCATATGGTTGATGCAATAATAGAGTTATGCGAATTTTTTCGACGATTGTACTCAAAAAACAACAAGGCGAGAGATTTTGAGAACTTGCATACTGACATTAGTCCAATTATATGAAAGCTTGAGGAGAAGTTTTCACCTGCATTTTTTGTGGCGATGATTCACCTGACAGTTCATTTAGCTTAAGAGGCGAGTGTTTGTGGATATGTGCACTATCAATATATGTATCTTGTCGAAAGGGTGTATATATAACATATTTGTTTGCATTAATTAATCATTGTAATTAATTTAAATCCTATATAATTAACATGTCATGAATTTTTCTGTTAACCTAAAGCACTTGGGCTATTTAAAATCCTATGTACGAAACAAGAGGCGACCAAAGGGTTCAATAGCAGAATGTTACATCACGGAGGAATGCCTAAGTTACTGCTTGCGATATATGGAGAGTAATGTATAGTCCAAGAATAACCATGATGTCGAGGAAAAAAAACCCTGACTTTCCATTTTCTCTGTTTCTGGTGAATATAGTGCCTTCCAATCTCAGTATAGGATACTCACGTATGCCGAAATGCATAGCGCTCATAATCATTGCTTGTTTAACTGTGATGAAGTTACCTCTTATATTGAGTACGTCACATTATACAAATTGTAAGCTTTCGTAAATTTAAAAATTGTGAATTATCTCAACATGTCATGTATATCTTACAGACAACACCGGGAAATCATTAAGGACAGATTCTCAACGAGTGCTTCTAAGTATAAATGGCTTGTTCAAAATGCACAGGATAAGAAATTTTGAAGATGGTTCCGAGAACGTGTAAGTGTTATCAACAATATATTTTCGCATAGCTCTAGTTTAATGATTTTATGAAATAATCTTGTTTAATTAAATAGGCATACAAATATGTTAACTCTGTCTCGGTCTCCTGAATTTAAAGTCAGGACATACAAAGGCTTTGACATACAAGGTTTCAAATCTCGCACGAAGTCATCGGAAGAGTTTAACTGTACTCAGAATAGCGGAGTTGTTGTCATGACGACGACAACAAGCTACGCAAGTGTGCATGATAATGACAAGAGGGGATAAGTTATTACTTATTAAGGGTAATCAAAGATACATTGAATTATCATTCAATGAGGGGCGCAGGAAGATCATTCTATTTGAGTGTGACTGAGCTGATAACAACAAGAACAAAATAGACAAATAAAATTTAACACTTTTTAGAGAAGTGCTAGGTCCTCGATGCTACCGTATAGTCTAGGGCTAACGGGTCGTGATCCACAGGGAGGGACAGCGATGGAAGCGTTGTGTAAGTTTCTTTCTTTTAATTTATCGAAACTAGTTAATATTTATCTTCTCAGTATTGTAAAAAGAAAATAAAATTGTTATGTTAAGTTAAGAAGGAGATGGCAGAAGAAGATATGGCAGTATTGTTGCTATTTTATTTATAAAAGAAAAGGCAACAAAAAGAGATAAAGAAAGTATTGATGCAAAAATCAGAAATAAAAAGAAATAAAAGAAGAATATATAACTTTATTGTTTGAACCATAATGAAATTTACCTTAGCATGGAGTAAAGTAAAGTAGTAGAAAGAAGTATATAAAAACAGTGCTTGGCCAGATTGAGTACGATAAAGAAAAATGGAAAACCTCCATTTATTGTCACCTTCAACATAAGTTTCTTGAAGAAAAGATTACATAGTGTCACTCTACAATAATCTTCCTCTCTTTTAATCATGTAACTCTCTCTAATATAAGATAAAAAGAAAAATAAAAAATAAAAATTACATTAGAGAAGAAAAGAAAAACCTAAACTAAACTAACTTAAATCTTTGTCTGGAGTGGTGCCTCTTCTGCCTTCGAGGTATGAGCGTATTTATAGGAGAAAATCAGAGGGATAGGAAGCGTATGAAGATATGAGAACGGGCTATTTTTAAATTTGAATCCTCCCTTTATCTCCAAACTTGATTTGATTTATTCAAAATTTTATGTAAAAATTCAATTCTGATCTGCACCTTGTTATCGTGTTGATTGCTGAATATGACTGATAAAATGAGATTGAAAAGCATGATCAACATAAGAATTGTAGCACTTTAAGTCTTATTTCTTAATCATCTTGAATCATCAAATTTGAGTTTGGGTAGCGAAAGTTATGATTAAAATATTAAAATATATTCAGTCTGAATCCGAATTTAAATTGCTTCATCTCATCTGTTGATCTTCTCCCTATTCATTTATCCTCTTGAATTTTCAGTTTGTCTTCTAAAATTGATAGGATATCCATTTATCTTTAACGAAACTGATAGGGTTTTCAAACAATCCATTTTTTCCTTGAAATTAGATAATAATATCTTATCTGATAATCCAGTTTTCAGATAAAATAGCTTTTAAAACCTTTGGATTTAAATTAACCTCCTTGATTTGCTTGATCTTTTGAATTATTTGAATTTAATTGGATAAATCTATCAATCTTTCCATTTTCTTTATTAATTACACTGCATACCACTGAACATGAAAAATACATTAAAAAGCAGAGTTTTATTAAAAAAAATAAATGAAGAAAAAGTGACATAAGTGACTCAAAATGTGCAATGCGCATGCACAATCACCCCCACACTTACTTTTGCTCGTCCTCGAGCAAAACAAAAAACAAGAAAAACAAAACTGACCTAACATTAACTCACTGTCGTAGGAATCACAATTGCATTTATCACGTGTAACAAGCCGTTAAACGTCTAGGTTAACCCTAGAGGACGAGTTTTGTCTCGTGAGAGTTTTTTAGTGGATTACACGCACAAAATCCATAAAGAAAGAAAAAAAGTATTATTATTTTTTGAAAACGCATTTTGAAAGAAATTTTTTTGAAGTATTAATGTAAAAATTCACGTAATCTATAAGTCATAGGATTATCAAAACTTAATTATTCCTAAACTTAGTCTCTATACAACAACTTATTTTCAATTAAGATAAGGATTAAAATTGTATTTCTCATCTAGTCTATTGTTTTACCCTAAGTCATATGAACCTTCTGACCGTGAAAATTTAAATTAGGATTCTTCAACTCTAAGTCTTATGCCTTATTATTTTTATTATATATATTTTTCATTTACGGCGGTAATACCCCTTAGCTCTATTAGGCTTTTTATTTGCTCATGTAACGAGTCTTAGTCGGTGACTCCTAAACCGGACAGTGGGCGAGAAAACACCCCAAGGACTTAGGATCGAGCAAACAAGTCCACAAAACTAAGGCTTTATTTATTACATGGACCGCTTTTAGGCATGAATACTTATGCTTTATGAGGCACAAATACCCAACTTAATCAGAAGATTTTTATATGATAAATTTTTTTATTTTTTATAAGGCATAAGAATCTTTGTTTTAGAACCCTAAGTGTGTAAGTGTATAAAGTGTGCATATCTCATTAAAGTAAAAATCAAGACTAAATTACTTTTTCAAATTTTATTTCTAACCTCAACATCAACAAATATTTTTATTTTGATCAAGTATAGAAAATCCTAATTATGATCATCTTATTCCTTAAAATTAACTTAATTTTTTATAAAAATAAGTCAAAGTATTATTTTCATTTTCAAAAAGTTTTTAAAGAAAGAAATTTTTTAAATTAGTAAAGTTAGTATTTTAGTAAACCCTGGTGAGAGCCGAGCATCCTAACCAACCGAACAACTATCGCCAATAATATTCGAATAGATGTATGCTTGACCACAAAAGAGAAGATCTCATTGTGGTTAATACCCTCCTTCTGAGCATATTCTTTGATAACTAACCTTGCCTTGTACTGCTCATTTTCTTTCTTACGAAAGATCCATCTGCAACCTATTGCCTTTGAGTTTTTTAGAAGATCGACTAATGTCCATGTTTGATTTTTATTCAAAGACTCCATTTCTTACTTCATGGCTGTAATCCACTTACTATGGTCACCTATCTCGATTGCTTTCATGTAACTATCAGGCTCACCTGTTTCTATTACTAATGCGAAAGAGACATGATCATCATCCCAGCTATACCTTGTTGGTGGCACCGTAACTCTGACTGACCACCTCAATGATCTAGGTTGCTCTTGAGTAGCCTCTCGACCGTCTCCATCTGAATCTGAGGAGTCATTTTCTGACCCTTCAGGCCTTTTAGGGTTAACTGAGAACTCAATCTCTTTTCCTGATTGTCTGCCGAACTGTTTGAAGCTCCACCTTGCGCTTTATCTTCCGTCTCTGACTTTTCTCGCAACATTGATTCTTCGTCAAAGACCACATCTACGCTGGTAAATGTGCTCATTTTCTCGAGATCCCAAAGTCTGAAACCCTTGACTCCTTCGGTGAACCCGATGAAGATACACTTCTTAGACTTGTACTCTGGTTTATTCCTTTTCTGACTATCAACCAAACTATACGTCGGACAACTGAAAATCCGTAAGGTTGAATAGTTCACAAACTCTTCTCGCCATATCTCCTCTATATCTCCTCTGGGATCTTAAAATCAATAGATGTTGATGGTGACATGTTTACCGGATAACTCGCATGATTCACCGACTCTGCCCAAAATTCTTCTGACATATCAGCCTGCAATCTGATACTGCGGGCACGCTCTGTAAGTGTCTGATCCATGCGCTCTGCTACTCCGTTTTGTTCTGATCGCCCTGAAATACTTAGCTGGTATTTGATGCTCTTACTTGCTAAGTAGTCTTTGACTTCTTTGGAAGTGTACTCGCCTCCAGTATCGGACCTAAAAACTTTCACCTTCCGCTCGTCTGATATTCTATCAAAGTTTTTCACTCCTTGAACTTCTAAAATACTTTCAATTTCTGCTTCAAGAAGTATACCCAAACTTTCCTTGAAAAATCATCTATGAAAGTAACATAGTACCTAGCACCTCCAATGGATACTACTGGCGAAGGCCCTCACACATCCGTGTGTATGAGATCTAACAAATCCTTTGGTTTGTGGTAAGATGTAGAGAAAGCTACTCTACATTGCCTACTCATAATGCAAAATTTAGAGCACTCTTTTTATGCAGGACTTGACGACTTCGCTCGCTCATGTGTCCAAGACGCATGTGCTAAAGTCTTATAGTATCCTCCTTCTCTGTTGTTGCTCAAGCATCACCAATAATAACACTTCCTGTCAACTTGTATAAGTTTGTTGTCCGTTCTTCTTTGAGAATCATCATGGACCCTCTAGTAACTTTGATTCCTCCATTTGCACCAGAAAACTTGTACCTCGAGCTTCCAAAGCTCCTAACGAGAAAAGATTCTTCTTTAAATTCGGAACGTGTCGAACGTTCATGAGGGTTCAAACCTGTCCATAAAACATCCTCATACAGATGTTGCCGATGCTAACAGTCTTACACACGACAACGTTTCCCATCAGGACAGAGTCTCTATCATAAGACTTGTAAGTATTGAACCACTCCCTTTTGGGTACATAGGGTATATGTACCCCGAGTCAAGTAACCAAGCATCTGAGTATTTACCTTTTTCTGACTCAGCCGTCAAGACATTACATGAATCCTCATCTGCTTCTTCGACAACCCTGGTTTAATATGACTTTCCACTAGTACTAGCCCCATTAGAATCTTTGCCGCCTTTTCTCTTTAGCATCTCCTTGTATTTTATATAATTTTTCTTCATGTTCTCTGGTTTCTTGCAAAAGTAGCAAGATAAACTGTTAGAAGCCTCTGGATCCCTTTTGGGTCCCCTACTTTTTGATCTCCCCTCTGGCCTTTGACAACAATCCTGAGGCCTCCTCCGTAGAATCTGTATTCTTCATTAGCTTAATGTTCTGGAGCATCTGCCTGACATCTTCTAACTCTAAGGTCTCCTTACCATACATGATGGTGGTCGCCAAGTGGTCATAACTTGATGGAAGAGAAGAGAGTAACAGAAGAGGTTTGTCCTTTTCTTTTAGCTTAACCTCTAGAGCTAATAAGTCGCTTAAAATTTTATGAAAGCATTGAGATGTTGTAGATTTGGCGTACCTTCCTTCATTCAAAGGCTGTATAACTGCTTCTTCATGAAGAGCTTGTTCGACAAACTCTTCGTCATGTAAAGGCTATCCAGCCTACACTAAAGATCAACAATTGTCTCCTCATTCATCACGTTGTAAAGGACCTCATCTGATAGGCACAATATGATCATCGCCTTTGCGTAAAAGTCGCTGTCGTTCCACTTATCATCCACCATCTACGATGATTTTTTCTCAATACCAAGCAGGGCCTTATGTATGCCCTCCTTCACGAGCAACGATGTTACTCACACCTTCCACAACAGGAAGTTAAACTTCCCGTTAAATTTCTCCACCTCAAACTTGGTTGTCGTGGTCGTCTTCTCTGATACCAATTGTTGATGATTTATCACCGATCAAATAACAGAGAAACACCGAGTTGAAGACTCGGCAGCGGAAGCGAAAGCGTAGAAGATCTACCACTAACAAACAATTGAAACTAAATCACCACACAACCAAATAACACAAGATTTAACGTAGTTTGGCAATGTGCCTACGTCTATGAGGAGGAGGGGAGAAATCTTTATTGAAAAGAGAGAAGAAAATACAAGAGTTACAAGGAGAGATCTCTCTCTTACAACTCTCAATGGTCGAATTCTGAAATTCTCTTGAATTCTTGACAAACCTTTGAAAGGTCACTCCCAAAGTGTTTATATAGGCACCTAGGATGATTCTAATCCAACACAAACTCAAATCAGCACCTCCTCAGAGAAATAGGAAACCCGTATCCAAACCAAAATAAGAGACAGATCCGTATTAGGAAACTGCCGAAACCTGAATTTTTCTTCAATGAATATGAGAAGAGATCCGTATTAGAAAACTGTCAGAACCTGAATTCTTCTCTAATAAATATGAGGCACTCTAAATACTAATAGGAGAGAAAAACGAAGGCGAGACAGGCAATGCCGGCCAGAGAAAGGATGCAGCAGCAGAAGAGAAACGAGTAGCATAGCCGATGTTTGAAGGATGAACATCGACGTGATGCAGATCCAAGAAACTGGTGCAAAGATCGAAGGCTGGCCATGGCTTTTTGACCAAGAAACTGGTGCAAAGATCGAAGGCTGGCCATGGCTATTTGACGAAGAAGAAGAAGAAGGTAGAACTTCAACTTTTGATATGTAATAACAACGAGCACGAGTACTTTATTGTAGAATTGCTAATTTGAATAGCACAAAGAATTCTAATTCGAGAAGTGTAACAGAGTTCACGTAGGATTCAAACTCACTAACAAAACTAAGATTAATTAGATTCCAAATTCAATTACTTATATCAGATCAGAAGCCAAAACTAAAATTTCTGATCAAATCCGAATCAGAATTGCAATGTGCACAAATAGCTTATTGGCATAAAAAAGAGACTTTCTTTTCCTTTCTCATGCAGAATTTTTCTTTATAAAAAAAAAAACCAGAAAAAGGTTTCCGACTAGTATACATTCATTACTAATATAAACATTGCAGCAGACAATAGCAAAATAGGCATAATGCAAATACTAAGGGTACAAATCTGAGGCAGCGGGTGCACCTAAATTTTTCATCAGGCTCCATCACGAGCTCAGAAAAGAAGCTTCCTCGAGTTCCGGCACCACCGGTCGAAGCACCGCTGCAGGTTGGGCCAGTCAGAGTCGGTGGCAGCGAAATCCTCCAGCCAGTTCCGCAGTATAACCTCCTGGTCCTCCCACGGGAGGCTCGAGATCAGGTCTTCCACCACCATCTCCATCTCCATCCGTTCCAGTCCCATCAGAACCGGGCACGTCACGCCATTGCTCGCGTAACACAAGACCGGCAGCCACACGAGGAGCATCCGGAACTTCACCTCCCTCGGCGCCTCCCATTCCCCGTGGGCTAGCTCCCGGAGCAACAGTGCTACAAGAGATCAATAAAAATCGAAAATTCATGTCAAATATTGAGTTCAGTGCTGATTCAAGTATATAGCATCAAAATTCATGTCAAATATTGACATCAAGAGAGGGGGGAGAGAAATCAGACATCAGTGTTGATTCTCTCTTGTTAACCTGATATCTTCACAATTGGGCCTTGGACTCTGGGATGAGCAGTGAGAGTGAGAGATGCAAGGCTCGACGCAAAGCCCCACTTCACTATGGCCTCTTCTGTGACCGAGCAACTCCTCATCTTGTTTGTGATCCACAGAAGCTCATGGGCTAGCTTCTCGGCCTCCAACCACTCGTTCGTGCGGGAATTGGGACCGGCAATCGCTGTGAGGGCCCGGTGTGAGCCCCTAGCCGTGTCGGCAGTGTCGGGGAGAACGGGGAGGAGGCCGTTGAAGCAGAGGCGGAGGGCGTCGTACCCGGCGGCGAGATGGGGCCCGAGGGGGAGGAGCCGGAGGACGCGGGAGGGCCATGTGGCGGACGCGGAGGCCTCGGACCGCTGGAGGGAGCGGCGGAGGAGCTCGCACGTGTGGGAAAAGGCGGAGGACAGCACAGCGCGGGTGACGTCGTGGAGGGCCACGTGGCAGTGCTGGAGGTTGTCGGCGATGAGCTTGTCGGCCATGGCCAGCATCAGCTCGTACTTCCTCGACGTCGCCGGAATCTCGTTGAGGATTCCCAGAATCTGGCACAAGAAGGATGGGGGACACGTGTGAGTATCTTTAATGACAGGAGCCGCGTGGTGCTGTCCGGTTGCGACACGTGTGCACATGCAGGCGCTGGCAAAAAAGCCAGCAACTATGGTGCTTCTCTCTGAGACAGGAGATCACCGCCGCTCACTCTGATCAGATATTGTAAAATACTAAATATCTTGCTGTACTGTATACAATTCACCAAAAGATGTTTTTTTTTATTATAGAAAAATCACCAAAAGATAATTTTTAAAACATCACCGAATAGATGGGCTCCAATTGGTTTCTGGTGTTTTAACGCCGCAGATGACAGTGAACATGATTAATATCCTATAATAACTTTAAACAATTATTTAAACTTGTTCTCGGAGGTTGTGACTCAGTTTACTATTGATCAGAATCAAATATTTTATTAGTTGACAATAATCACAGAGAAAGAACTTCAGCTCTTCTTCTCCTCCATTTCTGTTTGGTTGACTGATTATTTCTCACTTTCAGAGAAATATAAATGTATTGTTTCTCGATCCTGCAACTGGAAATGCCAAAATTTTGGAATGCTAGAGTTTGCAATGCAAATATGTGCATGCATAAAATTAACATATAGTATTAAAAGTGCAAAAATAACATGTATCATTTCTCTCTTCTAAAAAGGGGAAAGCAGAGGTGAAAGCAAATTCTTGCCTCGGACTCTCTGTCTCCCTCTTTGCAAATAAATTTTATTTTTCTTCTTAAGGAAAAATATTTTAATATTTAAGATTGGCTAAATGAATCTTTCATCTATATGCAGGCTAGTCAAATTTCTTGAAACTAAACAAAGGGCCTAACATACAGCAGAACTTACATGTGAGAGAGCTCTCCCAATGGCAGTATTGGATGAAGACGACCCTGGCCCTTGCCCAACTCCCCCGTGCAACACCAGAGCCCTGGCAGCCATCTCCGATCCCTCCATGCCGGTCGCGCGAATACCGAGATCCGGCAACCGGTCAACAGTTGAAGAAGAAGAAGAGAAGAAGTCCATGAAGGCCCTAAGGATCCAAACATTGACGCAAGCTGTCACCATGACAAAGCACCTAACATGATCCATTGCCCTCCACCTCTCCCCCTCGCCAGTGGACTCCGCAGCGGCCGAAGCGGCGTTCACGAGCATTTTCGAGGCCTTGCTGGCCGTAGAGGCCAGAATGGAGCTCATGTTAGAAGGCCTTGTGGCGTAGCCTCTCTCCAAAGCCAGCCGTGGTGCCATGGCCATGGTCATCTCTCTCTCCATGATGAAAACTTGAGTCCCACTTTCTTCTTCTTATAGAGTGAGAGAGACTTTTGGCCGGTTTAGGGAGCTTTTGGTGCTATGTTTGTGAGTGGGGAAGGGGTAAAGGGCTGGTTGTTTGCTATACGGGTGCTTGTTGGCCTCTTGTGAAGGGAAATTGGCACGCTGTAACGCCTGTGTGTGGGTGATGGACACCTATGAGGCCCTCTGCCAACTCCTTCATCTGTTCTGTTTGCACGTTTCTGGGCTCTGATGGGATCTGGTGTACAAACAGTGTGTCGAAAATGTGTGCAGAGCAACAACGTGAACGCCACGTGTTGTCTAATTTTATCGAGGAACTGTTATTTATGGCGAATTTGCAGTGTCTCATCTGCGCTGGAATTACTGTCAGGTCCCATTTGATAATTTTAACCTTCCACCATTCCAAGAAAATTCTTATGATTCAATTCTTCTAACACTCAGTAAAAATCATAACAGTCACAAAACAATAGACTATTATAATATCGACTTGGACCGTCTTTTAAGATTAAAGGCAAGATGAGAGGATCATGATGTCTGTGATCACGGATAACATTATTTTTGGTAACCAATAGCTTAAAGTATAATCCATGAAAATGCCTAACCAATATGCAAATGCTTAAGCCATACGAACAAGGAGGAGGAGGAGAAAAACTGATGGCATTACCAAGCACCTTTCTAGGCTTTATGCTGGTCTACCAAGTACGCCACTTCTTGAACTTGGTACACATTGCCATAGTACGCTAGCAACTGACCCAACAAAGAATATGACATATATAGCAAGCTAACAGGTACACAATAGTTTAACCACAATATGAGGAGGAAAACATGAATGATGTTCATTAACAAATGCAGCAGAAAGAGTTGAGTTGGACTAAAAACATCACAGGTTGACAACCACAAGTGTAAGATCTAGGTTCTCATAAGTCATAATCAGCCTAAATATTAACACATCCTTCAAAAGCAAATGGAAGTTCTTTCCTAAGACGAGAGAGAAGAAAGGCAGCAAAGAAAGCTACCCAGCACCGCGCAATTGAAGCTATTTGCAGCAGATCAAGTCATTGAGCCCAGTGCTCTGGGTGTACTCATCCCACTTCTGAATCACACAGCTGTTGTAGACGTTAATCAACTAAGCATTGCAGGGTTACGAGTTGAAATGCTGGTTGCCGGGGTGCTGCTGCTCTCCTCTTGGGAAGTGATAATCCTAATATTTTTTTTATTTAATAGTTTTATTGAGCTATTTTATCTATGAAATTACGTAAGAGAAGTAATAATACAATAAGTTTATAATGTATATTCACTAATTATAACTTTGTTTATTTTACGGATTTATCATACATATTCAAAGTTCATTGAAGCAAATCTGTAAGTAAATCTCAAAACCAATTCAAATCTCAACCGCAAAACAAATCAGCATGCTTAGATGAATTCAAATAACAGGAAAAAAAGAGGAGAATTTTACCAAAAAAATCAGTAAAATTCAGATGTAGCAACAAATCTCAACAACAACTAATCCATTTACTTGATTCTCGGTTGACTTGATCTTCCCTTGAACCCAAATGATGGGGATAAAATGAGAAGAGTAATTTTAAATTTTAAACTCTCAACTGAATAGGATGAATTAGGAGAGTTTCAGCCCTATAAAAAGACAAAAAAAGACGCATATCATACATGAAGGAGGAGGAGAAGGTTCAGATCAAGAACCCCCAGAAGAAGAAAAAGCCGTGGCTGAGATCAGGATTCGGAGAAGAAGAAATTAAATCGGCAGTGATCGAGAGAAGAAAAGAGAATCATCGGTTAATTTTTATTTTCTCTTTTTTTTTTCTCTAGTTCTCTCTCTAGTTGATAATTTGCATTGAATATTATTCATTTTTCTTTTTTGCAATGAAATTAATTGAATCATTTATAAATATTGTGAAAATTATGTGTGAGCAAAAAAAGATATTTTTGGGTCATGAAACTTAAGTTCAATGTTTGTGTTTATTATTTTGATCTCTAGATGATTGGAATATGTTTTTTTTAGTGTTTGATTAATTGAACCGAAATATGTTATGCCTGTGAGATGATCTAAAATAGCCTATACTTAGAAGATGTTATTCAAATATTAAACTAATATTATTTTCATTATCATCGAGATAGTCTATACCTATTGATGCTTTTAGCTTGACAATAGATAGATTATGCATCCGTGAGTGAGATAAACCTATGTGACTTCATGATTCCAAATCATACATTTAAGTGATTCAACATCCAAGAATCATTTGGAACTGATGACATCCAAGTGTTTTGATATTTGCTTTATTTTAATTAAGTGATAATTTAGAAAAGATAAAAGAACATCAATTGTTTTCTTCAACAATCTTCAATTAGAAAAATAATACAAATCTCTCTGTGGATTCGACTTGGTATTTCTATTTTACTCGTGTTAGTTGTTCAGATTTGATTTTTAGATTTACCTTATTTTACGGATTTAACGATAATCATTCTAAAGCGACCAAAATTTGGCATCGTTGCAAGGGAGAATTGTAGCTTGTTTTTCTTTATTAAAGTTAGAAACTAATTTTTTTTCTTCTCTCTTCTTAGGTACAATAGGAGCAAGGGAGTACTACTGAAAGAGCAAAAACAAGGAATTTTTTATTTTGCAAACATGGTGAGACATTTTCTTTCTTTTGTTAATTTTTTTCTTTCATTAATTAAAAAAATCACAACTTAAACATAATTTAAAAAAATGACATTTCAATAGTAGAGACTGATTTTTCTTAGAACATGTATTTTCTAGTTTGCATTTAGAAAATTTACAAATTGACTGTTGCATATGAAGTGTTCATATTTTAAAATATTTTAAGGGCATACCCTAAAAAATGTAAGGTGGGAATTTCATCACCTTCTATTGGCTTACAAAACCACCAACTTTATTTGCATTAATCCAAGCCTTTTAATTAAAATTCATTAGACCTTGGTCCTTAGCACAAACAACTCTGCTCTTTAAATACAAGAAAGTTTAAGGGCGAGTTGAGTGCATAGCCCTTTCATCTTGGTGTCCGAGGAAAACGTTTGCGATACAGCACCTCAAAGGGAAGTGGTTCATTAATTAGGACCCTAGAAAGTAGGGGGAGCCTCCCACGACCCTTACACTTACCTAACCAAGATAAAGTGTATATTGTGTATTCAACAAACTCAAAGACCGAGTTGTATCTTAAGAAAGGTTTGACTCATAAGTAGCCTTAGAGTCTAAGTTTGTTTGTTAACCACTTGATTGCTTAGTTAGGTATAATAGTAAAAAAATATTAAAAAAATATTAAAAAAATATTAAAAAAATCAAAATCAATTTGGTGTATGCTAGGTCGAAGTTCTTAAAATCCTGATTTGAGCCCCTTCAATCCAAACCTGAGAGAATCTTTAGGTCTAAGACACCATCTACCACAATGGCTGAAGACATTTTACGACCAAATCAATGAAGAAGTACTTCACTCCTTTTCACATACACCTCAGCCTCATGCATTTGTATCCTCAATACGAGTATGAACTATTACGAGATTAAGTCCAGTGTGATCCAACTCCTTTCATCTTTTTATAGACCTACCAATGAGGACCCTTATAAGCACTTAGACGAGCTTCTAGAAGTGCATTCCACAATCAAAATCCAAAAAAAATTCTGATGACACATTTAGGCTCACACTCTTCCCTTTTTCCCTTGAGGATAAAGCCAAACATTGGCTAGGAACTTTAAGTGTGACTATCTAATCTTGGGACCAAATTGAATGTACACCTAGAGGAGAGGTGAATAGATGTAGTGCTAATATAAGACAAATAATACGGAGTTTAAAAACTAAAATCTATCACACAACGTGTAACCAAAAGTGAGTCTGAATTTTTCGTAAAGGGCTCCGAAACTTCTCACGATTCCTCTAAATTATGAGCTGAGGTGCTTCAATAGATCTCTTAGTTTAACACAAGTGTAAACACACAAACAATATCTAGCATGTATGAATATGAGAAAGAATAACAATGCAAGATATATATAGAGAGTTGAGAGAGAAAAATCCAAACGCAAACACAAGGATATGTTTCGATGTTCGAGACACTGCTCTACGTCCCCGCTTTCCCACAAAAAGATTTTCACTATATCAACTAAGGACCTTCTACAAAGGGACCTCCATCGAGAAATTACAACATATACCAAGAGTACACAACTCCAACTCTCTCTCACGCCTTTACACAAGAGGGTAGGCACAAAATAAAGAGAAAATACAACTTAGTGATCACTTATATCACAAACAACAACTTGGTGATCTTAAAAGATCACAAACAAAATACCTCTCACAATACAAGATCCTAGATGATAGATTTTGAATGAAAAACTCAAGTATGTGAGTGAACAAAGTTTTTGAAAAAGAAAACATAAAGAAAATACTTGAGAAAAACTTCTTAATAGATGAAGAAATTGAAGAACAAAACTAAATTTCTCAAAACTTGATTTTTTTTTTTATTTTCCAAAACTTTAAAACAAATAAAGATTTTGATTTTGAAGTACAAAAACTTGTTTAAAACTCTTTAGAAGATGTGCAAGAAAGAGCTAGAAAATTGGTAAAATTTCTCTTGTAAAATCATGGTGAAAACCAGTCCCATAAACCCTTTTTATATCCTCTTCAAAAACTAGTCGTTGGGGCTCAGAATCAGGCCATATTGGCCTGTTAGTCAACTGCCCGATCGACCACCCCCAACGCCACAGAGAGCTTTACTCTCATCGGTTGATCGCTCGGTCGATCTGCCAAACCCGAACTTGGGCTGAGCCAGTCAGTCGACCGACCGGTCGTCGACCGATCCTTGCTACGGTCGACCGGTCGGTCGACCGAGCCAAGGTTCTGCTCATGTGCACACTTCTGTGCACGTCGGTTGACCGAGCCATGCTTCAGTAGATCGGTCAGTCGGCAAACAGCAGCCCAAGACCAGCATATAAAGAGATTGAAAGTCAACTTGTTAAATCCGATTTAATCTCAATAAATTTCAATAAAATTTACAAAAATAAGTTCATATAAATAATTTAAAGTACAAATATGTGTGGTCAAAAATCAACACATATTACAAACATGTGAAATATTTTTGAGACATAGAAATTAAGACTTTAAATAACTGTATTTTTCAAAACTTAAACTTTGAAACAGAAATCCGTTTTCTCTAAAAATTTGTATAGATATAAAAACAAGATATTTGAAATATATTTGAAG
Organism: Agave tequilana; assembly: GCA_038442645.1. NCBI lineage: Eukaryota > Viridiplantae > Streptophyta > Magnoliopsida > Asparagales > Asparagaceae > Agave > Agave tequilana. The sequence continues at coordinate 60,820 of JAVJIF010003843.1, forward strand.
CATGATGTACATGGATAGAAACCAATACACATAATAGATGATATATATTTGTTTTTGAAAATAAATACCAAAATAAGTTTTGATAAAAATAAAACTTAAACACATGACTAGATACATCAAAATAAGTTTTTCTAAACATATAAGAACATCAATGTATATGAATGAAATCTACTATACATATAAATCATGTAAACTTCTTTTGATGAAATCTATTCATGAAAACGGAAAGATGTATATATGATAATCCGAAACACAAAACTTAATTCTATGAGTTTTGTGTAAACCAAGTAAATATAATTTTTGAAGCTAAAACCGGTTGAACCGAAACCAATAAACTTGTGTGTGTGTGTGTGTATACTTGAGCAATTCAATACTATTCTATCCTTACACAAGATCTAAACTAAGCAAACCTAGATACAAGTCTTCTAGTCGATCTTCTTTTCCAACACGACTCGATCCAAATACGATTCAAAGAGCTTGTGTAGCACCCTGTTCCTGGGATACGTACCCAGATACGTGTCCCAAAATTTTCAACCGTATTAATTCAATTTTATTCTTGTATGTGTTTTCGAGTTGTGATTACTTATATTATTATGTATCGGATCTGGATTCTCAGACCTAGAGTCAGTCCTGACCCGGACCGAGAACCCGATACCAACCAGTAGCCCAATTTGACCTTTCTGTTAGTCTGATTTGACCGATTTCAGTTTCAGACACTGTTTTCTAGTATTTTAGATTTTTCATGATTTTCTAAAAAATTTTAGAATTTTTCTGCAAAATCTCCAAAACCGGTGTAGGTCGGCATCGCTGACTCATTCCCGAATTTTTAGTTTTCAAATGGGATTGAATTTTCAAAAATGACTTTCACGTTACTTCTTAGAATTTCATTTTCTATCTAAATTCATTTTTTGAGATTTTTCTAAATTTATCAAAATTTGACCGATTCTGATGTCGGCCGGTATCGCCGGAAGATTCCAGGTTTTTTTGTTGAAAAACTACATTAAATTTCTCGAATCTAATTTCACCGAGTATCTTAAAATAATATTTTCTATTTTTGAGAATTTTTCGGAACGATTCTGAAACAATCGAATTTTCGCCCTATTAAAATAATAATATTATTCACCGGCAATTTTTTTCTTACTTTTTCCTTCTTTACTCCCATACTTTATACTTTCATAAATTATAATAAATAAATAAATTAATAATAAAATTTTAAACTATTTTATTTTCTTATTTTCTTATTTTTTTCCTTTTCTTTAATCTTCTTTCTTTTTCTTTTCTTTTCTTTTCTTCCCTTTGACTTCTTCCCCTGCCCCCTGCTCCAGCCGCCTACTCCCCTGCAGCATCCGCCTGCAGCAGCCATGGGCTGCTGCTGTAGCCTCCTTCCCCCTTTTTTCCATTCAATTTCCTTCACCTTTTCTATTTAAACTTCATCTTCTTTTTCCTTTTCATTTTCATTTCAACTCCATCTCCTTCAAAACAAACCCACTCCTTCTCCTCTCCATGGCCGACGCATCCACCATCACCACCGCCGCCGCCGGCCGTCCCTAGGCCGGCCATCTCCTCCCCCACACCCCCTCTCTACTCCACCAACTCCTTTTCATTCAACCACCACCTCTCCACCTCTAATTTCAACAAACCCACCACCATCACCTCCCTTCCTCCTCCAAAATTCACCACCACCTCCATTAATTCTCCACTTCTGCCACCCCATCATCACCTCCTCCTCCTCCTCTAACTCCCCAACACCACCAATCATCACCACCAACCACCATCACCACCTCCACCAACAACAACTCAACCAACAACTCCCCACTCCACCTCCCCTCCCCTAGGCCGCTCGCACCCCACCACCGCCGGCGGCGGCGCTGCCGCTGGCCGGGTCTGCCGGCAAGTGGCCGGCCGGCCACCCACCCACCATTTCTTTTACTTCTTTCTTCCTTCTTTCTTCCTTCTTTCTTTCTTTCTTTCTTCCTTCTTTCATTAATCCTTTCTTTCTTTTCATTTCCTTTCCCTAAATAAAAACCCACTTTTCTACATTCCTAAAATACCCATACTCTCATTCTCAAATTACTTCCCAATATTTACAACCATACCCCTCCCCTTTTAATTCCTATTCCTTTTCTAAAAACACCCTATTTTCTCTCTCTCTCTCTCTCTCCCCTTCCTGCAACTCTCTCTCTCTCTCTCTCTCTCCTCTCTCATTCCCTCTCTAATATCTATATATATATACATTTATATTTATATATTTTAAAGTATAACTATAGGCTAGTGGCTTGCTCGTACGGTTCGCTGATTCCCCAGATTATTAACCGGTATTTCATCCCGATTTCAGGCGAATACATTTCTTTGACATTTCTTACTTTATTACCATCGTTTCATATTTAAAAATTATTATCTTGCTTTTAATATATGATGTCTCTTTATGCAAGTTAGTATATGTTATATAAATGATTATCATGCTTTATAAATAGCTTTCGGCCATTATTATACTTTGTCGAACCGGTATTATACCGGGTATGTCTAGATCTGCTCCCGCTTTACACGGCTTCGCCTAGATAATTAAAAGATAAATTTATTGTTATTATAAAAAGAGTTTGAATTATTTATACTGTTTTCTCCTGTACCTTATTATGTGACCGGTTGATACCTGATATTTGTTATTGTGACTCTCACCGACATATTAGTTACCTGACCCTAACATGTATACACTGGTACTTGCCATGCTATACTTATTATTTGATATCGACGCCGGTACTTGCCATGCTATACTTATTATTTGATATCGACACTAATACTTGCCATGCTATACTTATTATTTGATATCTGATACCGGTACTTGCTATGCTTGTCGCTTGATATCGATACCGGTACATGCCATGCTAATCTTATTATTTGATATCCGATACCGGTACTTGCCATGCTATACTTATTGCCTGCTACCTGACACCTGAAATAATAACATTTGACACTTGACATGCTATCACCCGGTACTGGTACACTTGACCTGATATTGTGGCACCTGTATTATATTGCATACTCTTGACTATTACTTTTACGGGGACTTGGCCTGATTATTATACTGTTACCAGATATTTGGTACTCCTGAACTCCTGTACTCCTGAACTCCTGAAAAAGGGTGACTCCTGGTATTATACTCCTGGTATTATACTCTTGTTAATTCCCGTAGTTGGATAATCATGGTTATACTGTATACACTTGTGGACATTATCCTTGGGCAATATATATAATAAAATACTCAACTTACACTGGGGTGGGGGAAACTGATAGAAACCGGTATGATGTCATATTTATAATGGTGATATTTCTGAAATGTCGTGTGGGACGCATAATGATAAGTCCCAGAAGCAGTAGCCTGAATCTGAAGTGTCGCGTGGGGCGCGTAATGATAAGTCCCCGGAAGCAGTAGTCTGTACTCCTGAGCTAGTCCCGGGCAGAGACGGGACCCACTATAAATATGAGCCATTAGATTTATTAGTTTCCAAATAATAACTCATCTTATTCATAAGTGGATGTATGTGTACCGGTAGCACATACAAAAACATATAAATCGGATGAATAACATAAAACAACCAAACAGTAATAATGTTAGGAACGTATGATATTTGGTCTCTCCTTTGTTCGGGTTCTGGTACTTGTAATCACCTAGAGGGGGGTGAATAGGTGACTAGCTAATCTAAAGGAAAATTAATGCGGAATTAAAACTATTTATGCAAACTAAAAACTTCTTAAACTAAACACCAAGTATAACATAAGAGTGTAGCCGGATTCCCCGTGAAGGGCTCTGGACTAACTCCTTAAGATTCTTCTAAATAAGAGTTGAGGTGCCGCGTTGGCTCTCTTGGTTGAATACAAGTGTTAGCAAACAATCCCCAAGCATATAACAATAAGCACAGAATATATCAAGTATATAAAGATAAAGACAATATTAGCATGCAAGATATAAAGACAAGTAAGAGATAGAGAGAGCAATCGCAAACACGGGAGATTTGTTTCGAGGTTCGAGCACACTTGCTCTACGTCCCCGCCTTTCAACACTATGAAGGATCTCCACTAAAATCGATCTCACCGGATCACTTGGTGCTACAACACCTACAAGCTCTTTGGACTCTCTAGTCCCTCTCTTGTTCCCGCAAGAACAACACACCGCAAGCCCACTAGCTTGCCGAGGCCGCACCTCAAACACCGAGTTCCCACTAGAACCCGAAACAATACGAACACACACGTCCGCCTCCTCAAAGCAAAGATGAAGTCTTTGGTGATCACAACACTTTGATCACCTAAAAACAATCTCACAATAACACTCATATAGGATGAATATATCAATGGATAGCTCAAGTGTTTGTGAGAAAAAACAAGGATTGAATATGTGGTGAAAAACACAAGAAAATCACTTTTGAAAACTCTTGATAAACTCTCCTTTTGAATGGAAGTATTTGGCTCTTAAACAAGTGGAGAAACCTCTTAAAAGAGTAGGAAAAACTGGTGCAAAAACTCACTTAAAAACTTGTTAAAAATAGTCCAACAAAGCCCCCTTTTATAGGCCAAAGAAAACTAGCTGTTGGGGTCCAGTCAGCAGCTCTGGACTGCTGTCGGTCGACCGGCCCGGTCGACCGCCAACGGTCAGAAATTTGACCGTTGGGCCAGCGGTCGACCGGCCCGGTCGACCGAGGCCTGGAACAGAGAGCAGACACTCTCTGCCGGTCAACCGGCCCGGTCGACCGAGGCTTTCCAGAGAGCAGAAGCTCTCTGGCAGACGACCGGGTCGGTCCACCGGCCCTCCAGCCAAACTGGTGTGCACATTCTGTGCACGTCGGTCGACCGACTCGGTCGACCGACTCCTGGCTCGGTCGACCGGTCCAGTCGACCGGCAGAAGCCAGAACAGGGATTTGTGGGTAATAAAAACTTGGCATTTTGACTCAAATAAAATCCCATAAAATCTCTAAAAATCTACAAAAATAGTTTCAGTATAATACTTTAAAAATTAAACATGTTTGAGTAAAATCAAGACATGTTACAAACATTTTGAACTATTTTTGTAACTTAAAAATTTTGGCATAAAACAAAAACCTTATTTTTCCAAAATAGATTTTTATCCAAAACTCCTCCAAATACAAAAATAAGATATTTTAAACTCTTTTAAAGCTTAGTGTGTATGGATATGATCCACTACACATAAATGATGAAATATCTATGTTTTTGACAATAAGCACTAAATATGGTTTTGGTTAAAACATATATACTTTGAATTTCAAAAACAAAACCGGTATTTTTCCAAAATGAAAACTCTTTTGTATTTTTTCAAAATAAAAATTCTTTTATGAAAACACAACTAAGTCTTGTGTGTGAGTGTATATGGTATACTTGAGCAATCCACCAACTATTCTATCCTTTACATTTTATCTAAAAATAAAATCTTAACAAAACAAACCTAGACATAAGTCTTCTTCTTCTTGAAGTCTTCACTTGAAGTCTTCTTCTCCTTCTTGACTTGGTCCAAACTCGATCCAAAAAGCTAGACTCCTCTTGAGTACTTGATGTGGTTTTGATGCACAAGCTCTTGAATCAAACCGTGTTAGCTCCAAAACTTGACTTTAAATCTTTTGTTGAAGCTAAACACCTACTAAGATCTTGATCATAAATCTGAGACTAATTAAACACAAGATCATTAGTACTGTAACTACATAAGTTGATCATCATCAAAACTAGAGTGATGGGTCTTTGGGCCAACAGTACTCACATATCAGACTCGGATAAGTTCTACAGAGTGCGAACTCTAGTATGGACTATCGGTGATGTGAGGCGCTAGTAGGGAGGCACTTGAAATATCAAACGGTACTGATTATTATTATTGGATCAATTAAAATGCAACACCTTTATATTCTCCAGTTACAGTATTATGCTCTGAGTTGACACCTTATTTTATAACACATGACCTCTGTGATATTATGATTACTCAAAACACACTCTAGTTCTGTTATCCTGAGTGCAACTCAAGTTGTATGAATTCAGATGATGGTGACATCGGATATGTGGTATATAGATGAGGGTTTCTTTGTTTGAATTATCCCCTCGACGTATCAACCCCTTGAATCCATAATCTGAGCTTATGCAACTAGTTTTGTTCATACTTATATTTATCGCGTGTTTAGTGTATTTATCACATGTTTGCCATATTTTGTCGCATGATTATGTGTACCTATGCTCTCTATACCGTTTTCCATGCATGTTTTCCGATTCAGACTATTGATATATATGTATTTACTTGATTTCGGATTTACTGTCATTTTCCTTATATTATTTGTCATTTCCTGTACCTGCATGCCTGGACCACATCACTTGATCATGTACACATGTGCCTGTTATGCACGCTATTTGGCTTTATCATATGTTCTCACTGGGGTTGCTAACAACCCTGTATTCTCATGTCCAGATCCTAGAGTCTGGACCATGATGGCTTGGCTGTAACTGATCAGAGTGCGCAGCGGATCCTTCCGTGGTGATTGGAGTGCAACAAAAGCTCGGACACCACCGTAGCTCTTCCTCCCTGCTTTTCTCCTGTTTGGCTCCCGAGACCCTCTTGCTACTCGTGAGCACCTCTCAGTTTTTGTATATCTCTTCATGTATTATATGCTTTTGTATTTTCTGGTGATGTAATATTTTTGTAATATTGTATCGCTTTTTGTGATAACCATGTACTCGTATTATTCTGTTAGAATGTATATTGCCACTGTGCTTCCGCCTCTGATTCTTGCCTGTACTGAAACTTAGTGTATATACGTGAGAATATTTCCGACCTGCGTATATACGTCGCAGTGACGTCTCCATACCCGCCGGATCGAGGCGTCACAGCTTGACTCCATCTTGAGTACTTAATGTGATCTTTAAGCATGAGCTCTTGAATCAACTTGTGATAACTTCGAAACTTGACTTTATATCTTTGTTGAAGCTAAATACCAACTATGATCTTGACCTATATCTGAAACTTAGTAAACACAAGATCATTAAAACTATAACTTCATAAGTTGATCATCATTAAAACTAGAGTGAAAGGCCTTTGGGCCAACACAAATGCAGAAGAAATTCCTCAAAAAGTACTTCCCAATAGGCCAAACAAACCAAATGTATAGAGCTATTACCAATTTTTCTCAAAATCCTGAAGAATTATTTCATGAGATATGGGGAGACTTAAGGACCTATTGAGAAAGTGCTACCACCATGTCGTCCCCAAATAACAACTAATGTAGTGTTTCTATGACAGTTTATCTGAACCACACCGCCAAATGGTAGACGCTTCATGCGTCAGTACATTCATGACTAAAAATGAAGATAAAGCATGAGAACTTTTTAACACTTTGAGTGACAATTTCATGCACCATGCCTCAGTTTCTCACTCTGATAGAGTCACGCCCACTATCATCCAAAAGAAAAGCGGTATTTACGAGTCGGGATATTCAGTAAACATCCACAGAAAAGTGGACCTGTTGACCCAAAAGTTGGACCAAATCCGTTCCGTAGGACGAGGCCAAGTCCTAACCTTCACACCCCCACCCAACAGAAAATGTGTTCTCTTTTCTCCAATCTGACTCATTATGCGAGTGATTGTCCCATGGCTGCACAATACTCATAATTTGCTCAAGAACAAGTGCAAGTAGCTCAAGGTTTTTCTAAACCAACCAACGATCCATTCTCTAACACATACAATCCTGATTGGAGATCATCCCAATTTCTCTTGGACAACCCAACCGTAATCACCCCTGAACTTTTCTCAACCATTTAGGGCTCCATATCAGAATCAAACTCAACCTAACACCTAACCAAGGGTACAAGCACCAGCCCCTCCTCAGTCGAACCCATCTTTTGAAGATAAGGAATTGCAAGCCCTCAAGGATTTATAAATGAACACACAGTTACTCCATTCACATACACAATTCATTGCCAAGTTAGAAACCTAAGTGAGTCAAGCAATAACTAGAAGAGAACATGGAGCATTGCCAAGCCAAGCCAAGCCAAGCCATAGAAACCCCCTAGGGGTGACCTGGGTCTGCCAATATTCAGTCATTAAATCAGTTTCATGAGCAACTTAAGGTTGTGACAACTCTTAAGAATGAGCAAGTGTAAGAAGATGCTTAGGAGAAAGAAAAAGTTAGCACTAAGGTCATTATTTATGAAAGGAATCAAGAGAAGAAAAGCCTGAATAAGTAAAATGAAAAGAGGAAACACAAGGAGGATGAATTGCTCACATCGTACATCCCCAAAACCCCTTTTCAGCTACTCTAGAAGCCAACACTTCATCTCGGTTCACTAAGAAAGGTGCTCGTATGGACGAGATAATAGAATTATTACCCCTTCTAGATGTCATCAAGCAAGCTCTATCCTATGCTAAATTTCTCAAGGATCTTTGCACACAAAAACGTAGGTGAAAAACTCAAATTCCTAAAATGGTCATACTCACTGAGCCGGTGAATGCAGTATTGAAGAACTAACTTTCTCTTAAACTCAAGGATCCAGGTGCCCCCATCATTCTTGTGTCATAGGAGACATCACCATCGAAAGGGTCTTGTTAGATCTAAGATCAAGTATGAATTTGTTGTCCAGTTCTGTGTATAATCGTTTCTCCTTAGGAGAACTCAAACCCACACCGGTCACATTACAGCTTGCTGATCGATCCATGAAAGTATCACATGGGTTGATTGAGAATGTTCTTATTAAAGTGGATGGATTCTTTTTCCCATTCGACTTCATTGTCCTTGATATGGAGTCAACAAACAATCCCACCGAAATTCTCATCATCCTAGGTCACCCATTCTTAGCAACTGCCAATGCGTGCATCAACTGTAGAACAGGTGCGACATCTCTTTTGGGAACAAGAGAGTCAAGTTGAGTATCTTCAATGCAACCAAAGAACCTAGCAATGATGAAGATTGTTTTGTTGTTGACTTGATAGATTTAATTCAAGTGTGAAAAAAGATCACCCTTCTTCTCACTAAGGATCCTCTCCAAACATTTCTCACCCACTTTAACTTCGATAAGTTTGAGTATTACAATTACACACGTGAAGTGAACACTTTACTAGATTCACCGAACTCCTCCAATCTTCCATATTGGACTATTAGGTATGAACCTTTACCTGATTTGACTAAAGAACACATGCTCCCATCTATCAAATCACCCGCACAATTTGAGCTGAAACCACTCCCTAGCACACTCAAGTATATCTTTCTTGGACCTAAAGATGTCCTTCTAGTCATAATTACTGTTGGCTTGACCCCTGATCAAGAAAGTTAGTTGATTGATGTCCTCAAGCAGCATAAAGGGATCATAGGATGGTCGATGGCTGACTTGAAAAGAATTAGTCCTTCAATTTGCATGCATCACATTTCTTATGAGGACAACATCAAGTCATCAAGAGAGATGCAAAAGAGATTGAACCCCAACATAAGAGAGGTAGTAGTCAAGGGGCTGGATGCGGGTATCATATACCCAATTTCAGACAGTCAACGGGTGAGTTCAACACAAATTGTTTCCAATAAATCTCCCATTGGAATGTCCTCTTATAGCTTAGTATTTGAGAAGGCTTGTCATCTTCCAGTTGAGTTTGAACATCATGCCTATTGGGTCATTAAGAAATTCAATTTTGACAAGACACAAACTGGCTTCACCCGTAGGTTCCAACTCAATGAGTTGGAAGAACCTCGTAATGAGGCATATGAGAAACACAAACATCTATAAGTCAAGGACCAAGGCATTTAATGATAAACACATTAACCGAGAGCCCTTTGAGCCCAACCGGAAATCATGGTTATTTACTATCAAGTTACGATTGTTTTCGGGTAAGCTTCGTTCTAGGTGGGATGGACTATTCATAATCACCCAAGTGTTTTCTCATGGGACCGTAGAAATTCAAAATTCAACTAATGGGAACACTTTTAGAGTGAATGGAAAAAGACTGAAATATTTTGTGGAAATTTTGTTAATAAGAAAATGATTGAAACCATATATTTACAATGAGCAAAACTATGTGTGGCTGAAGACGTTAAACTTAACGCTTATTGGGAGACAACCCAAATTTGTTGAGTATGAGAAATTTTGTGAGCTAACATATATGTCATTGCAGTCCACAGGTGTGTTTATCTTAGGTTTGGAGGAACATCTCAACACTTCTTATCACTTGTGCTGCAAGTCTGGTGTATACTCGATCCACTCTCTTTACCTTCATCCACTCTCATTGTCTTCATTTTTATTAAAACATTGAGGACAATGTTTGAATTAAGTTTGGGGTGCGAGTGAAATTTAATTTTTTTTGTAATAATGCTTGAATATGTCAATTTGTAGATTAATCTCATATCTTGAATATTACCTTGTGCAACATGAGTATAAAACTAGAAAAACATGAGTAGATATTTTTGAGTTGAAAGAATAAACTATAACATAGCAAATTATGAAATTTAAATAAGATTCTATTTTCCTGATTAATGGACACTTAGATCCATTTTTTTTATTGCTTCACTACTTATAGTTGGAGAGATTGTTTTAATTCCTTCTTAACAAAATGTAAGTTTAAAAGACTTTTATGATTAATTATATTTGATAAGGAGGCTATAAGATGAAAAGCAGAGTAAAAAAATTTGAGTTCAAGACCATAAGAGGACAAATGCGTGTAGATATTTTCTTATTTTCACCCCCGCCAAGCAGGTGTAATCCTGATGTTAAAAATCCTCACGATTCCAAAAGGAGTGATAATCTTGACTCTGATACTAAACATTGTTGGTTAAAAGTTCGAATGGTTCCAACTAAAGTTAACTGGGTCTGAAAAGTATGATATTGAATCAAATAATAATAGGACTGAATTAAAGTAGCCTTCGAGTCAATGTGTAATTTAATTATACAATGATTTTGAATAAGCTGTTGCAAAAGTGACTTTGACTAAAATCTCTTAATCATGAATGATACTCATTAAATAATTGAGTTAAAGTATCATAAGTCAGAAGATTTACTTTTACTTTAAATTTTCTAGAAATTGGAGAATACCGGACTTTTAAAAATCATGCTATTACTATTGGATGATTCTATGCTTTGTACTAACATTTATGTGGGATAATATGATTTATAAGGATCTAATTTGCAGATTATACAAATGACACAATCTGATGCTTGTGAGTAGCATCACTGCAAACACTCACGATATTATAACTTCTCATGCAAGGCAACCTGGAGGTTTAAAAGTTTGCTGCATACGCTCAATGCAATCGTGTTCTCAATGAAAGTGGTGGTTTTATTCTTTATAAAAAATAAAAAGAAAAGAAAAAAGAGAAAGTTAGTTTTTAATAAAAGTTTGCTTGAGGACATACAAATATTAGATTTGGGACATTTGATAAGCCTAATATTTCTTATTATTTAATACTTTTATTGAGCTATTTTATGAATGAATTTATGTAAGAGAAAGTAATAATACAGAAAGTATATGATTTACATTCACTAATTATAATTATATTTATTTTACATATTTATTATACATATCTAGCGTTCATTGAAGCAAATCTGCAAGCAAATCTCAAAACCAATCCATCTCAACAGCAAAACAAACCAGCAGACTTAGATGAATTCAAATAACAGAAAAGGTGAAGTTTACTAGAAAAATCAGTGAAATTCAGAGATGGTAACGAATCTCAATAACAACTAATCCATTTACTTGATTATTGATTGAGCTGATCTTCCCTTTGACCCATTGTTGGCTAGATTCATGATGAGGATAAGAACAGAGTAGCATTTTTGAATTTTAACTCTCAACTGGATAGAATGGAGGAGTGGAGTTTCAGCTCAATAAAAAGGCAGAAGGAGAGGCAGATCATACAGGAAGGAGGAGAAAGTTCAGATCAAGAACCAGCAGGAGAAGGAGCTCGCGGCTAAGATCAGGATTCAATGAAGAAAATCGACTGTGATCGAGAGAAGAAAAGAGAACCATCGACTAAGCTTTCTTTTCTCTCTCTTTATTCTCTCTTTCTCTCTCTATCTCTCTCTAGTTGAAAATTTGTATTTAATATTATTCATTTTTCTTTTTTGTAATGAAATAAATTGAATCATTTATAAATATTGCACAAGTTATGTGTGAGTAGAGAAAGATATCCTTGAGTTATCAAATTTAAATTTTATGGTTGTGTTTATTGTTTTGAACTTTAAATGATTGGAGAGTTTTTTTTTTAGTGTTTGATTAATTGAACGAGATAGGTTATGCCTAGGAGATGATCCGAGATAGTCTATGCCTAGGAGATATTATTCATACATTAAACTAATATTATTTTCATTATCATTGAGATAATCTATACCTATTGATGCTTTTAGCTTGACAAATTGATAGATTATGTCTAGATGAGTAAGATAACCCTATTTGACTTCATAATTCCCAGTCATAGATTGAAGTGGATTAAACACCCAAGAATAATTTCAAACTGATATCTTCCAAGTGTTTTGATATTTGCTTTAGTTTAATTAAGTGATAATTTAGAAAAGATATTAAAAAAATATCAAATGTTTTCTTCAACAATCTTCAATTAGAAAAACAACACAGATCTCTTTGTAGATTCGACTTGATCTTGCTGCCTTATTCATGTTTAGTAGTTCAGATTCGATTTTTAGATTTGCATTGTTTTATGAATTTAATGATAGCCGTTTTAAAGCGATCAGGAAAGTTAATGTTGCCTTTGCAGAGTGGGTTACTTCTTTGGCATCCCTGTGACCATTTTGGTGAGTACTTCGCGTGTTCAGAAAATACTCCAGCGTGCAGACGTTTGCTCGAGCAGGGTGGCTCTTCTCTGGCTGTCCCAAGTGGTGGAGCCATAAAGGCAACAACCTGATGAGCTGAAATCAGTCAGAAGAGGCCCCCGTTGGGTACCTGTTTCAATTTGCCTCGCTTCACAAACTCCAAAGAACTGTTGAGACATTATTCTTTCATACCTCATCGCGCTGGTGTTCTCTGGCGCTACGTTCATCAGGAAGACCTCCCAGTCGTCTGTATCTCTGTGACCGGGCAAGGGACTGCAGGCATCCCCAGAATGCATGCCAATGTTATGTCATGCGTGGCAATTCTCTTCCATCAGAAACCAAGTGTGTGCTCGGCAATCATGCCAATCAAGCAGCCATGTTAGACTTCCTAAAGTGTGCAATGCCAGAGGCATCATCCTCCATATCTTCTACCCAACGCATATACCCACAATAGCATGAAGAAGGAGGAAGTCTTGAGAAATCCTGTGATGCTGAAAGGATTGTTACTACAACCAGGGCAAGCATTGACGATTGGCATGTAAATCGTGTCATCTGTAGCCATCTTGATGTGGTTGGAGCGAATGACAGCATTCAAGGGGCTAAGGAAAGGATCATATTCCCCGAGAACATGGACTTGATCATCTCCTCCCAAGAGATCCTCATTTAGGCGGAGTTGGATAGTTTCTTAATTGCTTCAAGATTCGAGACGAACAAATCAATGAACCATGCTGAAACATAAACTTTGGCTGCATATTCCGTGTGACTTTGACAGCCAGTGTTGTCTAAGGAAAACCTTCCATCAGACCCTGGAAGTGGTGATGGTATCTAAGAAACAAGCCTTCATAGATTTTGACAAGGGAATTGAAGATGCTCAATACAAATCGACACAACATGGGTACAAGCAAGACCTGTTATGAAAACCACCACCCTATCATTATCTTGCTAGTAGGTGACCTTAGTGATCTCAGATCTACATCCGAGGGAAGCTAGTGCCTCAGGGGGAATTGGGTTTGAAGGTTGTCATTGCTGCATGGCAATAGCCTTGTGGTATTTTCGATATAGTTGAGAGCCAAATGGTCAAAATCTCAATCCGCACAATGAAGGCATTAGCTTGGGATGCAGAAATGTTCTTAAAATTGAAAATTGTATAAGCTACACATATTCATCATCGCAGGCTGGCATTTACTATATATGCATATCAACTGTAGGTATAACAAGATAACGGGGCTGAGAATCTTAAGATACATTTATCAATGACACTAGATCATTCGGAAATCACAACCTGAGGTCCCAGTTCTCCTTCCATGCTAGCATCTTTATAAACCTATTTCTCAATGAAAAGCTGGTTGCACTCAGTCATACCTGCAAAGAAATTATTAATCTGCTTGTAGAACATTAAACACATGCCCTTTGAATTCATGCAATACTATAGTACAGCACTCAGGAAGGCTGTCTCTTCTAAGGGGCAGGCTAGCACACACAAGGTCTTAACTGAATTCAAAGCGAGTTTGGTATTCCATATTTTTCGCTGGTAAGACTTAGTGAGATTCTATCTATTAACACGGAGTCATTAGATTTTGCTAGACAATAGTACTCCGAGCACTGAACAGCAACAGCAAATATGTGTTGTACCAAATATCACCCTTTTCAGTGATTCACTACCATGTACCATAATCGTGCTGTCACGGGGGTGGGGGTGGGGGGTGGAACCGTGGAAGAGAGAGTTTTTGCACCAGAGCAAGTATGCAAGTTGTGGATTGAAATTGACTTTGGTTGAATAACTGCATCTGTAACTACGATCATCACTAAAATTCCCACTGAACACCCCCTCCTCCCTAATTTGTTTGCACAAAGTATATAAAGCTAACAGCGATTAAATAAACTAGACCACACCATCATGTAATGAACAATAAAAACGATAGCTTAATGAAATACAACAACTAAATCTTAGATTCCTTTCTTCATCAGGACCAAGTCAATCCTTAGGAAAGTGTTGTTTGGATACCCAATTTCATATCCAGTCCAAAGGATTAGACTCCCAAGGATGGGTCAATTCTTAGGATTAAAAAACTGAGCTCGGATCCTATTTTTCTCATCCTAACATAATGACATATTTTCCACAGAGGCCTGCACAAGCTTATTTTTGTAACCTTAACATAATGCATTTTCAAAAGAGGCCTAAACACCCTTGTCAATGGAAGTGCCCACAGTGTGTGCACAGCATGCACTGTGTGTGTGCGCGCGCGCGCGCGCGCGCGCGCGCGCGTGTTAGGCTCTTCTTAAGTCATGAAATAATTAGTGAGTATCATAACATCTGCACATATTCAACAAACAAGACAAGAGACTACTCAGCTATCTAAATCAATTATGCAAGGAAGGTAACAAAGACCTCATACCTCACTACTGGCTAGCCAATGAAACAGATTTGGCTCCCCAATCTATACAGCTTAGAACAAACTTGCTACTATAAATGTATACCTATTATCCCTTGTATATCAAAGACGCTACTACAAACACCACCCAGACCCATAACGTTTTGAGTTTCAACTAGCACAAATTAAAAAATGTTGTAATGCACAGCATTAGCGTTTTGGGGAAATGACCCCACTCTTTTCTACCAGTACTTACCCTCTATATCCTACAACTAGCCCCTAATCATCTACGATCCTCAAACTACATGACTCAATTTCTGTGGAACTTCATGCATCCATCAGAATCAATTACAAGCCTTTCATTGGGAAAACGAAGTCTCTCCGATAGAGCCTTCCCATCAAATGTCAGGAACCCTATTTTGTTCAGAATTCAGATATTCTTATCAAACCACATTTGAAATAATCTAAATGATTGGTCTTGGTGTCTAAGCTAACAGTGATCGAATAGGACCAAGTCTCATTCAATACTCATCAAGTTAACTATTGTGAAATTCTACACATTAAACAAACCCATATAATAGACCAAGTTAACTATTGTGAAATTCTATACACTAAACAGACCCATAAGCCGATAATAAATCATCAGTTACAGACAAGGAACAATGTCAGCCCAAATTACTCAAAGTCAAGAAATTTCCATAAAAGAATTGATCAACTTTCTCCAATTTATTGTAAAGCGTGAAGCCAAACCTCATGCAACCAATGGGAAATGCTTGAAATTTCCCTGGACAAGGGGGGAAAAATGTGCAGTTCGAAAAGGGGAGATGATAAGATTCTAGATCATGAGGGTCCAAGTTTAATGATCAATCCAAACTAAAAGTAACATCGCACCATTTTACTGAACTTTCAAAAAAAGCCTCTTTAGTAATCAATCATCATATGGGCACTAATTATTGCTGATAAATGCACAAAAAATATCGTAAACAAGGCCGTAATTTAGACAGATCCAGAGGTCGAGGAAAGGGGCGGGACCTTTTAGGGTTTACGGGGACTAGTCACCGAATTTTTTGCGCAAGTATTCCAGGACGAATTCTTTGCGAGCCTGGGCGCGGGCCTGCTGCGGGGCGATGTTGGCGTACGAGAGGTGGGCTCCGACGGCGATGAGGGCGGCACCGGCGAGGGAGACGCAGGCGGTGGCGCCCAGCTGCTTTGGTGTGGGAGGAAAGTGCCAGATCATCGTATTAAAACCCTGTCTCTCTCCCCGCGTGTTAGCGTGTGCCCTTAAAACTGTATAGCACACGAGTGCACGTGAAAGTTCTTATTTTTTTTATTTGATTTTTATATAGAGGATTTTGCTACAACCTCAAATCCTAATTAGAATAAAATCTCAGTTTCATAATTTAATTCACAACTGTCACCTTTTTTTTAAACCAACTAAGTGCGCTGACATGTCAAGCGCAGAAGCGCTCTTCAGTGGCGAGTAATCGCCTCAAAAAAATGAACTGCTTCAAAAATATGGAATGTTGATATATATTTCTGAATATTTATTAGGACTGCGACCATGATTTTAGTGTCGCGTCCTCACAAAAAATGTCTTATTTCTGAGTCTTTATAACACTACGACTATGATTGCAATCCTCACAAAAATATAATGTGTCTGAGTCTTTATAAAATTGCGACTATGATTGCAGTCCTCTTTATTTGGACTGCGATCATGATCGTTATCCTCACAAAAATGTCTTGTATTTGAGTCTTTATTAGAACTGTGATCATGATCGGGACCCTTAGAAAATCATAAATTTTCAACCTATAATAGGATTGCGACAATGATCGCAGTCCTCGTAAAATGACCTAATTTTCAATTAATGAAAGGAGTGCGATCATAGTCGCAGTCTTCTAATAAAGGATTGTGACCATATTCGCAATCCTCATAAATGACTGTGATCATGAGTCGTAATCATTATATCAGTTTCACCATCATCAGTAGACTCCCGTTCACCAACATCAAATGATGTCCAATGCTTTCTAGATTTAAAAACCATATCGATCACAAACATAAACAAAATTAATCGTGAGCATGAACAAACGAGAATATGCAAAAAGTCTATCCGTGAATTACTCTACGTCGAGATCAGAGTTGAGGAGAGAGCAATGTCGGGAACAATGGGGGAGGCCAAAGAGAAAATAAAAATATATAAAAAAAAGTGTTGATTGGAAGGAATCAATTTATGTTGACGTGGATGAGGTTGTAGTGTATAAAAATAGACGGGTGAGTTTTTTCTTAATTATCAAGGAAAGTGGATGGTTGTAGCAAATTTTTTTATTCCCTCTGAAAACTACTTTTATATATTATTCTATTTTTTGTATTTATTTATTCATTATTTTGGTAACATGAAATCCATCATAACTCGAGAGATAAAATTAGCTTTAAGACGGAGAATTTCTTTTTATTTTTTCTTTAAATAAAAAATAATATGAGTCACTAGTAAAAAGGTTTTCATCCAAACTAAACCATAGCTGTGTAACTGGCGTCAATGTTAACATGTGTTGGATTCCTTGAGTTCTCGTTAAGGGTGTGAACGAGCCGGGTTTGGCCCGATCCGGCCCGGTCCTGGTGGGTCAAGGACCGGAACGAGCCAAACCCAGGCTTGTCCAAAAAAACCAGATGGCCTGGCCTGGCCCAAGGCCATCCCCATCGGGGAACTCGAGCACGGTCGGCAGGTTTATTAAAAAATAAATCCAAAAAATGGATTTTTAAAGTATAATTTAAAAATCATTTAAAATAAAAAAACCACAAAATTTGACAAAATTTCTACAAGTTGTGAGATACAAATATAATTTTTTTTATTAACAATCTAATACTTTGATAAATTGATTCAAATACAAATGAATATATATATTAAAAATAAAGTATAAATTGATGCAAATAGAAATGAAGTGTATAAATTAAAAATAAAGTATAAATTAATAAAAATACAAAATGAAGTTTATAGATTAAAAATGAAGTATAACTTAATACAAATGAAGTATATAGATTTTCATTTCTTCATTCATCTTCTAGAGATCTTCATTGATTTCTTCTATTGATTTATTTTGGCTTCTCGTCTCGCATCCAGCCAATCCTTCACACAGGTGCTCATCTCGATAGTTTCTGATGACAAGAGGTTTCTCATATCAGTCAACACTCGTTCAGTTATAGTAAAAGTAGATTCTGAAGTTACTGTAGAGGCGGGAAGGGTTAGTAAATTAAGTGTCATGATGGAAAGCACATGATATGTAGATTCCTATGATTTTCACTATACCAAAATATTAAATTGTTCAAATTCTGAGTCTGCATCAATCTCAGAAGTTATGACACAAGTTAAATAATAATGAAACTCATTCAATGTGTCTGAGCATGTTGATCTTTTCAGTGCAGATAATAAATCAGATAATAAAGAACTTCTAAGCCTAAATGAAGATGCAGGATGGGATGATGATTGTTTATTTTCAAACTGTGACTCAAAAAATTTATATAAATTATTTATAGAATTCTTAACATCTATTCATATTATGAAAGAATCAGAATAATTCATTTTTCATAAAAATTTTCAAGTAAATATTTACATCCTTCGGATTTAATGCGAGAATCCATAATAGTTACAAAAAAATATAGTAAAAAAATCTTTAAAATATCTATTGAAATTTTCTTTTATAAGAGAGTTTTAGAGATTTTTTTGTGGTGGAATGAAGTGGGATAGTTGGTGTATTTATAGAGGTGAAGTGGGCATTAAATATAATTTTTTTAAAAAAATTGGACCCAATAGAGTTGTTGGGGGTATTTGTAAAAAAGATACAAAAAACCCCAACGACTATAATCTTGGGCAATTATAGTCGTTGGGGGTATTTTGCAAAAAAAAAAAAAAATGCAAAACCCCGCGGAACCAACCCATGGCTATAAAAATAGCCGTTGAGGAATTCGAATCCGGCCCAGGCTGATCCAGATTCGGCTCGGGCGGGGTCCGACCCAGGTGGGGCACGCGCCCGGGTCCGACCCAGGTTCGACACGTGCACGGCCGGGCCATGGGCCTCCTTTCCTAAACCCAGGCACGCCCCGTGTTTGAGGGTGGGCCCAGGCTAGGACTAGGCCCGGGTGACCTGGAACGTACAGGGCCTGAGCCAGCCCGGGCCCGTTCGAACCCCTAGTTCTCATGAATATAAAAATATTCAAATGACGCATTAAACAAAAACAGTATAGAAAAATCTAACCTGTTTTATTTCGCTAACATGATTTATTTTTAATAAATTATTTTCTGTATAAACAATTTGAACCACGCTTATGTTATGTAAGTGATGAAGACCAACATACTAATAAGTGTTGAATATCAGAAAATCTAAATATAATAACAATAATTATTAGCTAATGTACAATACTTTATGAGATAGACTTTGGTTATTTGAGAAGAATATGGAGATGAATTTTTCTCATTCAAATTCAATGTTAAGCCATTCAAATTGAAAATCTTTTCCATTGAAGTTAATCTATATTGTTAAAAGTATTTAAAAATAAAAATTCAAGTGTTTAAATACTTTTTGCTTATTCATCAAATAGGCACAAAATGAAGGATTGAAAAAGTGGGTTGGTTAGTTCGAATATTTGAATCTAACAAAAATTGATATGTTGGGCTTTTTAAATGTTTAGATCATGATCAAATGATCGGGTCAAGAATTTATATGTCTAAAGTTATAAATCTAAGTAATATGTTATTTTTAGTCGCTTATTTTCTGTCTACTGGATGCATGACAAGAAAACTTAAAAAATACTTGATTTTTAGTTTTTAGTTACTTTAAATAATATAGATCAATTTCAATAGAGTGAAACTTGTATTTGAATGCCGCAATATTGAGTTTGAATGAAAAAGATTCATGACCAAATCTTTTCATAAGTAGTCAAGTTTATCTCATATTTTATTTCTCGTTCATAAATATGATTTAGATTTCCTACCCTTTAAATGTTTTTAAGCCAAGGAGTTTTATTTTTTGTCGAGGACACTGTTTTAGAATCTCTAAAATGATGAGGGGGTACCCAAAGGCTAAGCTCTTTAATGAATTAAAGCCAAATGTTCATACATATAATCATTATTCATTTTAAGAAAGAGTGTAATATGTTCTGTTAAAGTTTTAACTTTATTTGAAGTAATTTTAACATTTATATAAGGGTTAATTATGGAAAACTCACCTATACTATTGGAGATGTCACACCAAATACCCCTATGCTACAAAAACTACCCCATGGTAGCTAACGTCATTTGTTTTTCCGTCAAAGGGGGCACGTGCACATCACGTGACCCTAATTAATAAACTTAACTTTGAATTTTCTTAATTTATATAATTAACTTTAACTAAGAAATTTTCCCTCCTCCTTCCTCTACAGTTGCCCTCCGCCCTCCTCCACCGGCCCCGTCCTCCACCGGTCCCCTCCTCCCTTCTTCCATTGGTGCGCTTACAAAGAATAAAAAGAAGAAACACAGAAAAAGAGAGAAGGCCGGGCCCGCCCACTCCCCTCCCTTTCCTTCCTCCCTTCTCATCGCCATCGCTAGATCTGGCGACGATGATGAGAAGGGAGGAGGGGGAAGAAGGGGAAAGGGCGAGCTTCTCCCCACTCTCCCCTCCCCTTCCTCCCTCCCTCCCTCTCCTCGAGGAGGGCAAGGGTGAGTGGAATGCGTTCATCTGTGAGGAGGAGGGGGGAGTGGTTGTAGCCTTGCCGGAGACGTCACTGCGGGGAAGTCCAGCCTCAACGAGGGCAGCATGGAGGAAGCACATGGCGAGGATGAGGTGGGTGATAAGGTTGCAATCGGCGGTGGCCATGATCTTGTTGCCGACGAAGATGATGGTGATGTTAGATTCAGGTAGGAAGGGAAGCAAATTAATACTTTGCACGTACTTTGCATGTGATTAACCTTAAACAGAGAGAAAGATTAATGAAGATTTAAAATTTGAGAGAGAAAGAGAGATTAATCCTAAATAATTAAGATTAAGAGTTGCACGTGCTTTGCATGTGTCATTTTAACAGAAAAATCAATGGCGTCAACCCCCAGGGGGGCAATCTGTAAGTTTTTGTAGTATAGCGCATTTGGTGCAATACCCCCAATTGTACATGGTGTTTTCTATAATTAACTCTTTATATGATAATAGACTATTGTGATTAATTAACATTTAATCTGCATATTTTTATTAGTAGAGAGAATCAGACCTACTTTCTTACATCTTGTTGCTTGTATATCTACAATTTCATACTTATAAAAACATAATCAAACTCTTTAATTCTAGTAATTAGTTTCATATTATTATAAGGTATGGGTGGCAATGGGTAAGGGTAAACATGTGCACCTTATGTTTTCAGGGTGAAGGTAAAGATTCATTACCCATTTATCTAAACTGATAGGGTAAGGGTCAGAATTTTTTTAAACCCATTTATCTAAAATGATAAGGTAAGTGTAAGAGTTTTTTACCCTGTCTTTTAACCCGTTTACCCTTTAAACTAAAATATTATTATCAAAACCGATCAAAAGGAGGTTTTCTCTCGTGATTCATATAGAAACTTTGTCCGTCTGTCCGTCTTCATGCGCGAGAGAAAAAAGTAGCGTTGACCCCCCTCCTTATTCCTCTCTCAGCTCCCCTTTCTTCCTCCCTCAATTCCCCCTTCTTCCTCCTCCTTCTTCTTCCCTTCCTCCTCCTGACCGATCGGTCATTTTTCTACCGACAGTGGTAGTATACTAGTTACTATTATTAATCTAGTGCATAATTTATCACCCCTTCACTTTTTCAAACTTTTTTTGCATAAAATCATAAATAATTACGTAATTAGTATGTGTTTATGTAGTTTTAACTAATTATAATTAGTTATTTCATACATATTTATTTTGCTTCATAATTGTGCCACTAATTAATACAAAATTTTGAAGAAATTATACTTACTTATTGGTCTATACACTATTCTGTAACATTAGCATATGAATAAGAAAAACTTTAAAAATTATTGTAGTGATAGATTTTGAAAGTACACTTAGAGGGGGTGAATAGGTGTAGTACTAATTTAATGATGAATGATGCAGAATTTAAAACCTAGTTACTATTGCACAACGTGTAACCAAAAGTGAGCCCGAATTTTCCGTGAAGAGCTCTGAAACTACTCCTCTAGATTCCTTTAGACTAAGGGTTGATGTGTTTTAAAAACTCTCTTGGTTGAACACGAGTGTGGGCGCACAAACAATACCAAGTATGCGTATGATATGAACAATGTAAAGCAATGCAAGATATAAAAAGAGATGAGAGTTGAGAGATAGTGGATCAAACGCAAACACCGAGACATATTTCGAGGTTCGAGCCACTGCTCTACGTCACCGTCTTCACACAGAAGGATTTTCACGATATCCACATAGGACCTTCCATAAAGGGACCTCCCACTGGGGAATTACAACTCAACACCGGAGTACACAACTCCTCTCTCAAACACAGTCACCTCTACACAGGAGGGAAGGCACAAAGCCAAAGCAAAGGAAAGATTACAATCTTGATGATCAAATGATCACAAATAACTCTTGGTGATCTGAAAGGATCACAAACAATTTTTCTCACAAAAACAAGATCCTATAGATAGGTATAAAATTGATAGCTTAAGTATGTGAGAAAACAAAATGTTCGAAACACAAAGAAAACACTTAGGAAAAACTCTACAAATGATATGAAAATTTTGGACAAGAACTAGAATCCCAAAACTTATTTTCTTTTGATTTTTCAAAACTTTGAAACAAAATATAGATAGAGAGATTAAAACTCTAAAATTTATTTTTAAAACTTGTTAAAAACTCTGTAGAAGATGAAAATTTTGGCTCTTAAAAATCTTAGTGAAAACAACCCTCAAGGACCCATATTTATAGGGCCTTGAAAAACTAGCCGTTGGGGTCCATAACAGGCCCAGAATGGCATGTCGGTCGACCGCCCGATCGACCGGCCAACGGTCAAATTTATGACCGTTTGGCACTGCCAGTCGACAGCCCGATCGACCGGCCCCAGGGCAATTTTGCCTTTCGGTCAATTGCCCGGTCAATCGGGCCCTAACCGAGACATGGGTAGTGCCAATCGATCGACCACACGGTCGACCGGCCACAAAGGCCAAAGCCTTGTGCACGTTTGTGCACATCGATCAACCGACTGGTCGACCGAGCTCTGGTCTGGTCGACCGTTCGGTCGACCGCCAGAGAGCTCAGGCTGGGTTTTTAGGGTTTTGAATCTAATTTTGAAATACCTTAAAAAATCCAACAAAATTCTATAAATTTCACAAAAATAGGTTCATGTATATATTTAAGTACAAATATGTTTGATCAAAATTCAACAAATGTTACAAACTATTTGAACTATTTGAGGCATGAAAATATTAACTTTAAACAAAAACTATATTTTCTAAAACATAAAATTTTAAATGAAAATAAATTTTCTCTAAAACTTGTATAAATGCAATAGCATGATATTGAAACACATTTGAAGTATAATGTGTATGGATAGAATCTAATACACATAGTAAATGATATATCTATGTTTTTGATATTAAATCCAAAACTAAGTTTTGTTTAAAAACAAATCTTGAAACACATGAACTAGAAATACATCAAAATAAATTTTTATAAACACTATGAATCATTAATGTATATGGATGAACTTCAACATACATATAAATCATGTAAACTACTTATGATGAAATCTATTCATGAAAACAATATATGTTCTTGAAAACTGAAACCGTTAAACCAAAACCAATAAACCTTTGAATTTGTGTGCGTGTGTGTACTTGAGCATATCAAAACTAAGTTATTCTTACACAAGATCTAAATAAAACTAAAAAAAACCTAGATACAAGTCTTCTCTTCAATCTTCATCTCCAAGACGACTCGATCCAAACTCGATCTAAAGAGCTTGACTCCTTTCAAGTGCTAGATGCGATCTTGACGCGCGAGCTCTTGAATCAATCCGTGTTAGCTCTAAAACTGGCTTTGAATCCTTTGTTGAAGCTAATCACCTACTAAGATCTTGATCAATAACTTAAACTATATAAACACAAGATCATTAGTAACCTTAACTTCATAAGTTAGTCATCATCAAAACTAAGGTGAAGGGCCTCTGTGCCAACAATCTCCCCCCTTTTGATGATGATAAAACTTATGAGGTTATATATACGTTCATTAAGGATATACTTCATAGAAGCTCCTCCTTAACTTATGCATAGCAATAAAATATATAGATATGTAATGTAGCCTCAAAATACCAATAAACAATAATAAAAGATATGCAATGAGAATCATAAAACACATGTATATATTTGATATACATGTAATCAAACATGCATATATA
Source organism: Agave tequilana (assembly GCA_038442645.1). Lineage (NCBI taxonomy): Eukaryota > Viridiplantae > Streptophyta > Magnoliopsida > Asparagales > Asparagaceae > Agave > Agave tequilana. Next base: position 85,363 of record JAVJIF010003843.1, read on the forward strand.
ATCTCAAATTCTTCTCCCCCCTTTTGCCACTCATCAACAAAGTGGTGAAGACAAACAAACAATACCAATAAACATATTTTAAAATAAAATTTTGATACCAATAAAATAAACAATTGAAAGAAGCTAATTGAAAGTGAAACAACCTTTTTATCAATTGAAAATGAAACAATCTTTTTACCAATTGATACCAATAGAAAGACATGATACCAATTGAAAGTAAAAACTAAATTTTTAAGTAAACACTAAAACTATTTTGCAATATAGATACCAAATTGAGAATAATACCAATTTAAGATTATTGATTCCAATATTGAAAATATTAGCATATACTAAAACAAGATATTTTTTATCATAAAGAGTGGGAGTAAGAGACCAATTGAAAATAAAATTAATTGAAAGATAAAACAAGATTTTTCTCCCCTTATGAAATACCAATAAAAATAATGCATAAGCTTGTAAAAACACCAATTATCATTAAGAACTAAATCAAACTTAGCATTAAATTAATTTTTGCTAAAAAAATGTATGAACATTGTATGTTAATAGCATAAGAAAATATCTATATGTATGTATGATCAGAGCAATCTATAATATTAATTGAAATATGATGCATGCATATACATAGAAAACATGAGTATACAAAAATTAATCTTCATGATAAGTATGTGTATAACTTATAACTACCACCTTATCATGTACATGTTTGAAAGATATTCAATAAGGGTATACAAGGCATGGTCGTTCATCCAATCACCCTTAGAAGGTAGGGGTTTTCAAAATATGAATTGAGAATATTTTAGTATATTTGAAAATCACTACCAAATTGAAGAATAATGAACTAATTTAAAGTAATTTTCAAAATTAATTCGAAATCTTTCAAGTAAGGAATAAAACAAATATATATTCTATAATATATGAAAATTACACGAGAATTGACATTCAAAAATCTATTAAGCACATATAGGCTCATGGATCAAAATCAAGAGTAAACAAAAGATATATAGATTGTGCAAGATTAATGTAAGTAGCATATATATGAAAATAAATCAATAAAACTCACATGAAATTCCTTAGTAAAAAACATGAAAATCATCAAAACTTCAATTTTCATCAAAACTAAACAAGCTTCAAGGTATATGTATATTTTATCTAAACTAAAGTATACATACATATCTAAACATGAAAATAGTCCATAGTAGAATATTGCATGAAGGCAAGTGACTCTAAGATAGACATGTATATTTATAGTTTTGGACAAAATAACACATACATGAAGTTAAACATAAATATATATACAAAAATAGAAAATACAAGTGTAAATGTAAGAATCATCAAAACAAGATTATGCAAGTACATCTAATGAGTACAAATGAGCAATAAAGTGCAAACACATAATAATAAAGTGTGGCTCACTAGTTGTACAAGTATAAACACAAGTGTTAATGAAAACTTACATTCAAACATGTAATCAAAATATGAAGCACAAAACATCAAAAACAAATATAATCATTTGGGTAAATTCAAGTGCCTTAGAACCAGGAAATACATGATAGCTAAATTATAGTGGGAACAAAAAAATATGAATCCATATAAACATGGGTGTATCCCAAAGACTATCTATGTAAATCACATGTCTAATTAATATTGCATTTAACATAATGAGCATTAAAATCAATACATGCTAAAAACATCAATATAAAAGCATGTAAACTAAAATAAGGAGTTAGAGATAGTTAGCAAATCATATGAACCAATCTCTAGGTCTCCATACCATGGTGGTGCTTTCACCTAAACATCTTTGGGAGTGATGCATCCATAGATATGATCTTTTAGCTCGAAGCTCATCCACTATCATGGCACCAGGTACTCTCACTTTGAGTGAGAGCCCACACCTACATCAAATACAATAGAGGTGAATCTTGGTATCCATACTTTCTTGGGTCCATGTGGGTTAACCTTTCCTAACCTAAACATATTTACTTGCAAAATTAGAATTATTAATTTATCTTAACAAAACTTTGCAAGGTGGCCTGAGCGACCACAATGTGTACAAGTGTACACATTAGCATACATGGAATCATGTGTGTGAGTATAATGAGCATGTGTATGCCGTGAAGGGTGTGCATGCATATGTGGAGTATGTTTCTTTCGAAACATAAATTTTAATCTTTTGTGATACATGACACATTGGCTCAAAGTGAAGCCCAAACAATCAACACTCTTCTTTTAACATACATATATCATTATCAATACTAGAAGATGTGGTGCAAGCAACATGTTTATCACAAGAGGATGAAGCAATGGAAGTATGACAAATATGAGAATCAAAAGCACTTTTTAAAGAAACTTTTTCTAAAGAAATGCATTCTAATTCTTTAGATATTAAAACAATTTTATTCTTCAAAGAATCGTTTTCTTTTACAACAAAATCAAGTTTTAAAGACAAAACCTCATTTTTTCTTCAAAATAAGATCAAAATTTTTTTATTTTTCAATAACTCATTTTCTTTCAAGGCAAGGTCAAGTTGGGCTTTCAAGGAATCTCTTTCACTTGAAATCTCAACCCTCTCTTGCAAAATCATATTAAGTTTTGAAAACAATTTTTTATTTTATTTTCTTAATTCAAAATTTTTGTTTATCAAAACTTTATACTTTTTCAACAAGTTTTCACAGAACATGGAAAGCTCTTCATTAAAGCATTGATATTCATAGCATTATCATCAATGAAATAGCTATCACTATCATCTAGATGAGTGTCTGAAATTGCCTCAAGGGAGTCAATCCATTGGACCATAAAAGCAAGTTTGGTCAGACTCATCTCCACTAGATTTCTTCCCCAAAACATGTGTCGTTTGTTCCTTGGGAGAAGTCAATATGTTTCACACTGAAAAAGCGGAATCACAATGAGAAACTAATGAAATATAATCTTTACTAAGTGATTGCCTAAGTGCAATCAATGCTTGTGCATTAGCCTCAATGTACTTGTCATTATCAAAATAAGATTTCTTGGTAGTGACAAGATAAATGATTGGTAGTGAAAAATGCATAATTGTCATCATATTTACTATCACATTTTCACATTTATTCATATAATGATACACATTTATTAATATTTTGTTATTTAATGTGTGCAGGCCTTGAGTTCTGAATTAAACAAAGAATTAAAGCTTAATGAAGCTCAAAAGCCCAGATCCAAGCCCAAGTCCAAGCCCAAGTGCAAAAGTGCAATTACAAGAAGTCAAAGTGCAAATACAAGATGTAAATATTGCAAATACTACAAAGAGGGAAATGATAGAATTCTATCCAATCCTAAATGCTTGGTGGATGAAGATAAATACATGTGCAAGGATGAGATTCGTTTTTGAAGGAAATTGGATAAAGCGTAACTTGATTTCTAAGTTATCTCGAAAATCCAATATGAAGAGTCAGGATCCAGCATCCAGAAGTATATACCCAGATGGACGGACCAGGGGAGGCCACGCGCCAAAGCGCGTGGCCAGCCGCCACTACCAGGCCGCGGAAACGCGGCCCAAGCCGCGTTTCCGCGGCAATCTTGCCTTATCCATCTACCAGTTTTCGTGGAGGAGTTTATCCGGGACTCTATCGCCTTCTGCACCTATAAATATCCCTGCAGGCGCAGCAGAGAGGGCATCCAGAGAAAATTAGGGTTTTTCTTTAGCTTTTCTAAAATTCTGCAAAGTTGTAATTTTATTTCAAAGGCATTGTGGAAGGAGGAGCTTGTATTTGGAGACATCTATTCGAATAAAGGTTACCTCTTTTACATATTTAATTCTTGTCAAGTTTATTTCTCTGTGATCTATTGTTTCGGTTTTTAATCTGCGATCTCTTGTTTTCATTTCTTCTTCTTTGACAATTTTTCTAATTAAGAAATAAAAAAAATATAAAAAATTATAAAAAAAATGATGTCTAACTAATTCCTTGTGTGGTTTGCTGATCTCTTAAGCAACCCTAGGGCAAGTTAGGATTTGAATCGATTGATGACTAGTTTTTAGAAACCCTAGGACTAAAGATTGTTTTTCTTGAAGATTAAACTGATAATTAGATTTCTTAAAATAGGTTGCACATTTAAATAACTCTTCATGACTTCATACTTAAGAACTAGGACAGCCTAAATTTAAGATTAATCTTTTCTTAAGCTGTACTTAGATGTTAGGATGAAACATTGTTTAGTTTTTGATAATGCAACTTAAGTAGAATCTAGTATCATCTTTTCTTACTTGAATCATTCTTAATAACCTAGGGTAAATCACATATATCTCAAGATGAAATTCAACATCCAAAGACTTGCATGGTGGGTTGTGGTAGTAGATCAGTAAAACCATACTTCTTTGCTCATATACACTTCAAATCTAATCCCTCATTTGTTTTATTTGAAGCATACAGAGAAGTCGGCCAAAAAGCTTGCATCGCATCCTTCCCTGAGGATCACGACCCGCTTTGGCCCTTGCTACAACGGATAGCATTGAGACTAAGAATTCTACAACTCATTCTTATTATTTACAAATTCTTAAATTCTCAATCAATAAACATGCAAACTTAGGGCTTTTAAATATGAACTCATCTTAAACTTTCACATATCAATGTTGGAAACATCATACATAGGAGGGGCAAGAAAATCCATGAGTGTATAAACTATATGTGTACAAAGTAAATCACTAGATTAGCAAACCAAGGATCACACTCTTAGTTGGTTAAACCCAATATCATGAGCGTAGGCTCTGATACCAATTGAAAGTACACCTAGAGGGTGTGAATAGGTGTAGTGCTAATCTAATAACGAATGATGCTGAATTTAAAAACTAATTGCTATCACACAACGTGTAAGTAAGAGCGATCCCGAATTTCCCTTGAAGGGCTCTGAAACTACTCCTCTAGATTCCTTTAGACTAAGAGTTGAGGTGCTTTAAAAGTTCCCTTGGTTGAATGGGCACACAAATAATATCAAGCATGTGTATGATATGAGCAATGTAAACCAATGCAAGATATAAAGAGAGATGAGAGTTGAGAGATAGTGGATAAAACGCAAACACCGAGATATGTTTCGAGGTTCGAGTCACTTTTCTACATTCCCGCCTTCATAGAGAAGGATTTTCACTATGTCCACACAGGACCTTCCACAAAGGGACCTCCACTGAGAAATTACAACTCAACACGTGGAGTACACAATTCCTCTCTCAAACACAATCACCTCTACACAAGAGGGAAGATACACAACCAAAGTAAAGAAAAGATTACAATCTTGGTGATCCAATGATCGCAAACAACTCTTGATGATCTCAAAGGATCACAAATAATTTTTCTCACAAAAACAAGATCCTGTGATAGGTATAGAATTGATAGCTCAAGTATGTGAAAAAACAAAGTGTTTGAAAAATAAAACACAAAGAAAATACTTGAGAAAAACTCTAGAAATGATATGAAAATTTTGGATAAGAACTAAAATCTCAAAACTTATTTTCTTTTGATTTCTAAAACTTTGAAACAAAATAAAGATAGAGAGATTAAAGCTCTAAAACTTGTTAAAACTCTGTAGAAGATGAAAATTTTGGCTCTTAAAAATCTTGGTGAAAATAGCTCTCAAAGACCCATATTTATAGGGCCTTGAAATATTAGCCGTTGGGGTCCAAAACAAGCCCAGAATGGCCTGTCGATCGATCGCCCACTCGACCCGCCAACGGTTAAATTTTTGACCGTTTGGCACTGTCGGCCGACGGCCGACCACCCGGTCAATCGGCCCCAAGACAATTTTGCCTGTCGGTTGACCGCCCGGTCGACCGGGCACTACCCGAGACATAGGTAGTGCCAGGCAGTCGACCGGCCACAAAGGCCAAAGCCTTGTGCACGTTTGTGCACATCGGTCGACCGACCGGTCGACCGAACTCTGGTACGGTCGACCGGTCAGTCGACCGCCGGAGGGCTCAGGCTGGGTTTTTAGGGTTTTGAGTCTAATTTTGAAATACCCTAAAAATTCCAATAAAATTCTATAAATTTCACAAAAATAGGTTCATGTATACATTTGAAGTACAAATATGTTTGATCAAAATTCAACACATATTACAAATTATTTTAACTATTTTTGAGGCATTGAAATATTAGCTTTAAACAAAAATGTATTTTTCAAAACTTAAATTTTGAAATGAAAATACGTTTTCTTTAAAACTTGTATAAATACAAAAACATGATATTGAAACATATTTAAAACATAGTGTGTATGGATAGAATCCAATACGCATAGTAAATGATATATCTATATTTTTGATATTAAATCCAAAACTAAGTTTTGTTTAAAAACAAAACTTGAAACGGATGAACTAGAAATACATCAAAGTAAGTTTTTATAAACACTATAAATCATTAATGTATATGGATAAACTCCAACATACATATAAACTACTTATGATGAAATCTATTCATGAAAACAATATATGTTCTTGAAAATTCGAAACCGGTTAAATCGAAACTAATAAACTTTTAAACTTTTGTGTGCGTATACTTGAGCATATCAAAAGTAAGGTATCCTTACACAAGATCTAAACAAAACTAAACAAACCTAAATACAAGTCTTCTCTTCAATTTTCATCTCCAAGACGACACGATCCAAACTCGATCCAAAGAGCTTGACTTCTTCCGAGTGTTAAATACGATCTTGACGCGCGAGCTCTTGAATCAACCCGTGTTAGATTTAAAACTGGCTTTGAATCCTTTGTTGAAGCTAATCACCTACTAAGATCTTGATCAATAACTGAAACTATATAAACACAAGATTATTAGTAACCTTAACTTCATAAGTTAGTCATCATCAAAACTAAAGTGAAAGGACCTCTGGGCGAACAGATTTTTCAAGATTATTGATTCTTTTTTTTCGAATAAAATCATTTTTAGTTTTTAATTATGAAAACTGATTGAATGGAGGTTTTTTTTTGTGACTCCTTCATAAACTTTATCCGTTCATCTGTCTTCATCCGTAGAGAAAGTGGGCAAGACAGAGCAGCCGGAGTAGCAATCTCTTTCCTCTCCCTCCACTCCCCCTCCTCGTCCCCCTTCTTCATTTTTTTTTCCTCTTTTTTTTTGCCGTTGGACTCATTCTCTTTTTCGCTTGTAAAATTCGGTCCCTCGCCATCTCCAAGAGGATCCTACGCCGCTCGCCGTCGGTCCCCTCCGCCCCCCTCGACCCCTCCAAGGCCATCCTCAAGCTCGAGGGCCGCGACATAGTCAAGCGGGGACAGCGCAAGAGCCGCTGCCTATTCTCCTTCCCCGGCCTCCTCGGCCCAATCTCCGGCGGCCGCGTCGGCGAGCTTGCCGATCTCAGCACTAAGAGCCCCATCCTCTACATGGAGTTCCCCAATGTCAGTTCACCTGAAACCCTCGGTCTCTGCTTGCTTCTCGATTTCTTTATTTTTTTAATTTTCCTTTCTGTGCTGTAATTGCTTTTGTTTTTGTTTTAATCAGGGGAGGATGAAGCTATTTGGTACGCATGTTTATCCGAAGAACAAGTACTTGACGCTGCAGCTGACGAAATCGGCAAAGGGGGTGACGTGCGAGGATTGCTTCGAGAGCTTGGTTGGTATATTTTGCAATTAGAATAAATGGAAAAGAAAATGAAAGTAATGGACGGTGAAATGGAGTAGGGTTTTGCATGAATTGTAATTTTCACCTAGTATTTTGGGGAAAATATAGATTGTCTCCTTCTTTCACTAATGTTTTAACTTCAGTCATGTAGTACAACTACAAGAGATATGTTATCTTTTATTATGCTAGAATTGAACATTTTGACTGGACTACAGAATTTATATAGCAGACATTCGAAAATGAATTTAATTGTTTTCGGCTAAGATTGAACACCAATAGTTAGAAATGGAACACTTCTAATGCTAAAGGGATCGGAATTATGTATTTTGCGGCCGTTGATCACTTGACATTACCTTAACAATTTACAATCTTATTAATGGTGTACCGCTGGTTTGCTCATTTCTGACAGCATATAGGAATAACTTTAATAGATTATTTATACAATGCCCACTAAAGAAAATAGTGTTATGTGTAATTAGTTTAGCATTCTTCAACATTGTAAAGTAGAACAACTTAAGATAACAGTTAACCATTTAGCAGTTCTTTTGTTCTGTCTCTTATCATCATTGTAGTCCATGTTTGGTTAGATTGTATTTTCCGAAGCATGGTGGATTGGTACAAAGGAAGAAAATCCAGAAGAATGCCAGCTTGTGTTTCCCAAGGACATCAATGAGGTTAGTGTCTCTAACTCTTTTAAATGGTTTCTTATATTGGTGGCACTGGGCATTTCAGATTAGCTTCCGCTCTTTTTGTTAGAAAAAACATGCAGACCCTGACTTCAAATGAGGGTGGGGGCAACATCTGAAGAAGCAACTTGTCTTAAAAAACCTACTAAGGAATATAAAGAGAAATCACCTTCTCCTGCCACTGAATCCTACTGAGGAATATAAAGAGAAATCTCACCTTCTCCTGCCACTGAATCTGAGGAAGATATGGATGAGGGTTCCTATCCTTCAACTGCAAAGAACGTGAAGAGCGTGCAGGAAGCTACGCCAGTTCGGCACTCTGCAAGAATGGCAGGGAAAAAGTTAAAGTACTGTAGAGCTCTTACTTTGCTGCTTTCTAGCAGGCTATCATGATTGATGCTCAAAACTACTTTTAGTGGAGGACATCCCATACTGCAATCATTTACTAGTTAGAGGAGATGGACTTTTTTTTTGTTCATCTTCGTTCAATAATTGTTGGTTTCTTTCTCTGCAATCAGGAGGCATTATTATCTTTCATTAGCAACTTCGGCATACATTAATTAATTACAGTAGCCTGAAAGATCTCAGCATGTTTAGTAACTGATGTGGATGTGTCCGGTGTCCCTGCATTGCTTGTTAGTTAAGCTGGACAGTTTATATAATTGCGACTGTCCCTGCATTGGGCCTGAAAAACTTTATCTGTATTGATAGGATAGTGGTGTGGATCTATCCCCTGCACTGCTTATTAGTTAAGCCGGATAGTTCTTTATGTGATTGGGGCTAATTTTTTCTCAATTCTTGTGACTATTTCATTCTATATGCTTTCAATCAAAAAGGATATGTTTGTTTGTCTTTATTTTTTTTCTTTTTGGTTTTCTTTTTCTGGGAACAAGTCCAAGCGGACCAAGCCTGTATTTGGACTTAAAAACATTCTTGCAACCCCACCCTTTTGCCAGGGGGCCAGGCCCCATTGACTATGTTTTTTTTTTATGATATTCGTAAAAAAAATTCTTATGTGCTCATGTTATTTTGTTTTCACACATAACTAGCAATATTTTTGCATTACACCATGAAATAAAATTCAAATCCTGTTGATTTTATAGCTTTAGCAATATGTGCTGCAATAAATCTGACATGGAATTAGACATGCTCTGTAAACTGCATAGTAGATATCTTAATTCTGTAAAGGTTATTGAAGTGTCCCAAATGTGTTTAGATACATGTGTAAATCTTGTAATAGTATGCACTGTGTAGAATTGTCTTCTAGAAAGTGGCTCCTGATGACCCCGTAAATTAAAACTTTCAATTCCATCATTGGACTACTTCCATTTTGGGAACATGATATATCCCTTTCCTTTGCCTATGTAGAATTTTGTGATCTCTTGGGGAGACTTACATATTTGGGTCGCCTTGAAAATTTGGCTGTACTACAAATTATTTTGATGTGCAAAATACCTTTAGCACACCCATCTATTTACTTCTTTCCATTGTGGGTTCAGTTATGCAGAATCCTCTGGAAATGATTCTATTCCTAGTGATGGGGAGGAACCTGAGAGGGAGGAACTTGAGGAGGATCAAGATGATGTCAGAACTGACAATGACAATGCATCTAGGAGATCCCTATTTAGTGATATCCATTGCATACTTTCATATGGTTTATGCAAGATAATATGTCTTTGCCTTTATGTTCTGCATGACGTATCCTTACTGTTCATAGTATTTTTTTATTGAAAACTTGTTGCAATAATATAAATGCAACTCTCAATAAAAATTGCTGTCCTTAAGAGAAGGTACAGCTGGAAGATTCCATTCCTACAACTTCAAGTCTTCTTGCTCTTGGGAATGGAGTTGTTGACAAGAAGAAAAAAGAGCAGTCTTCATCGTTGAAGAAGTTGAAAAAGCCCACAAAAAATCCTCCAAGTAAAAAAGGGTTAATTGGTTCAAGCCACTCTGTCTACTTTGTTTGAAAAATCAGTGGAGAAGGTAAGAACTACTAACTCCAATGCTTGATTACTGATTTAGTATATTGTTCATGCTTTCCCATTTCTTTGGTATCTCAAGACTACTAAACTTGACCTTTTCCAACAATGATCATGGTTGTATCATCATATTATGATACTAATATCATCTAGCACAACACATTTAGGCTACAATGTAAATCCAAAGGGCTTTAGGCAAGATTAGGTGTGGAAATATCATTAGATTGTATTATTGTGTATGCATCTAAAAATATGCAGTGAACTCACAGTTGCTCAAACTCAAGAGAGTTTCACCAGTGGAAATAAGTTGCATATGATTATGGCTTTTTCTTGAGAAATAAGGTGCACTGATCGGTCTACCTTTTCCAGGCACTGATCGGTGTTCCTTTTCCAGGATTTAGGGTTTACTCACGGTCAAAATTGGATATATAAGAGAATATAGTTAAAATTATATAACTAAAAATAGAAAAGGCATCATTAATGTCCCGACAAAATATATAACCAGTTAAGTGAATTTTCTGAAAAACAGTCTCTATGGCTTTTTTGAAACCTAACATAGTCCGGCAATGATCATATATGTGGAAGATTTAGAGGATTCTGGGAAATTAACATATTGTGCATATCTTCCGAAGAAAATAATTCTCATTGCCTTTTGATTGAACGGGGAAATAGCTAACCTCAGTTGTGGATAATATCAACAGAGAATGTGGAAACAAAATTTGAAGCAGAAATGAAGCGACTTTTTGTTGGCCAGAGGGCAATATATAGGAGAGTGTAGGAGGCACAGAGCTAAATGCGTAACTAGAGCAAAGACTAAAGCTAAATTTCTGATGTTCAAGAAACACAGCTGAGAAGGACTTAACTTGTTTGGAAAAATATAGTACTAGATTACGAGTGGTCATTCTCCTTCATTTCCAAAACACCATACCTTCCTTTACCAACCAACCTATCACCATTCACATCAATCCACATCTCTATGTTTGTTTATGAAAAGTACATTGTCAACTCATTCAGGTTATCATTCAAGGAAGTTCTTTGTAGTTTAAAATGTTTATGAAGAGAGAAGGAAACATGTTCCAGCTAAAGATGAGAGATTCTTCTTTGCTTTTGCTATATGAACTGTTCTTAAACTTCTATGTCGTTTGCTACTTTTAGGTAATGCTGGACAAGATAAACTCTGACAAAGTGTCCTTAGCCTTGGGACCTTAAATGAGGAAGATATAACAACCTATACTTGTATTAGGATAAGATGATGTGGCAACTATTCTTAATTTCCTTATAGAGTGGTGTGCAAAGAATAATTAATTTCGCTAAATCTTTCATTTCATGGTTGCCTTATATTTAGAATTTCCGTATGGTTTTAATACGCCATTGTTCAGGTGTATGCTTGGCCCTGAAAAGATCTTCTTTTCCCTAATCTTAGTTGTCAGGGAATTACATTGAATGCCTTCCAAGATTAAGGCATTATGCCTTTTGCGAAGCGCATAGTCCTGAAAGACCGAAACTGGCCCTAGATTCCATGCTTGTAATTACACTCTTGATTCTCTAATCCATGCCAAAATGCTATTTGAGACCTGGGTCACTTTCCTTGTAGTTCCTCCTAAACAGGACAGCATGTTTTCTCTCTTTTCGGGGAAGAGCTCATAGTGCATAAACTGTTCTGGGATTTAAACATTAAGGGCGTGTTTGGTAAGTTGCAAAACATTTGCAAAATGCAAAAAATTTTGCAACTTTACATTTACAGTTGTTTGGTTTCGTTTGCAAAATGTAAAATGCAAAACACTTTTGCAACTCTTCTTTTCCCACTTGCAGTTGCTACAGTTAAATTTGTGGTCATATAAATCTCACTTTTACACTCATATTTTCCCACTTGCAGTTGCTACAGTTAATTTTGTGGTCATGTAACTCTCACTTGTAGTACACTTACAGTTCAAAACAGTTACTTGATAATCAATATATAATTAAATATTATTAAATATTTAATATTTTAATAGTGTTCAATTTCTTATTTAATTATTTAATATTTTATATTTTTAATCTTTAACTTTTTTATTGTTTTAATATTTAATATTTTACTATTTTAATTTAACATTTTAATTTAATATTTTATTATTTTATTAATACTTATTCCATTTTTTATTATTTTATTTAGAGTTAATATTTTATTAATATAACAGTATTATACTTTAATATAAAATTACTATATATTTAATTATTTATTTTTAATATAAAAAATTACTTTATTAATATCATAATATATTTTATTATTATATTTATATTTTATTATGTTAATATTGTAATAATAATTCAGTATAATAATACTATAATGATAATTTATTATTAAATTATAATTATATTTTACTTTATTAATTTTATATTTCTATAATATTACAATAATATTATAATAAAATTTATATTATAATAATTTTCAAGTATTTTTAATATTATAATATTATAACTATATTTTATTATTGTTGTAACATTTTTTAATATTTATTAGTATTCTTAAAATTTTATTAATGTTCTTTAGATTTTCATAAAATTTTATATTATTTATTTAGTTAATATTTTAGTAATATTTTACTATTTATACTAATATTTTATTAATATTATTGTTATAAATAAAATATTAAGATTATTAATTTTTATCTCAAATTTATTAATACAATTTAATTTGCAATAGTAGATTTAATTTAATAGTATTTATAATATTTAAATCACTTCTATAGTTAATTTTGTGGTCAACTTTTCCACTTACACTTTTACATTACCAATCAAACACCGTAAAACACAATATACTTTACCATTTACACTTTCACTTTATCAACCAAACACCGTAAAACACAATATACTTTTCCATTTACACTTCACTTTATCAACCAAACACCGTAAAACACAATATATTTTCTCTGCTACAGTTCACTTTTTCTATTCTCATTTTACGACTTACGACTTGCGACGTTTTGCAACGAAACAAACAGGCCCTAAGTCTTGGTCTTTGTGGAGGTTGCTGATTAAAAGCTCACCTCAAACTGCTTCCTATAAATGGTATACTGTTCTGGGTCAAGAAGGAATTCTCCACAGCATGTTGTACTTTCTCCACATGCTGCAAGTATCCTGCCTTTTTAGCAACTTGCAACCTTTTCCATACAGCTGAACCAGTGATACACTCTACTTCCATATATGTACTGGTGAACTCAATATGTGGTCGCCCTTTACTTATAAGTTTGTAGATAGCTGAATGATATACAGTTTCAATATTATAGTGCATATTATTTCTGTTTCTGCACAGCCACCCTTTATGTTTTAATTTTGTAATATCAGAGAAGTTATGGGTAGTTTAGCTAAACGAACACACATTTGTAGAGACACGTGTACTTGCTGTGTATGTGCATGTGCACTTACGCATGCGTGTGCACGCAGATCACAGCAGTTTGACTTTTTGTTTCTATATATCCTAATCAAATATAACAACTAAGCCATTTGTCCCAAGTATTTGGGGTAGGCTACATGAACCAAAAGAGAATTACGTCGGATCGGGCACATGGATCAGCTTTCTCCACTCATTCCTATCGAGCAATATGCCTTCACTAAGACCTTTAGCCTCTATATCTTGTCGTATTACCTCCATCCATGTTTTCTTCGGTCTCCCCTGCGCTATTTTAACTTGACTTAAATTGATACGCTCTACTCGCCTGACTAGCGCATCTGTAGGTCCACGTCGCACATGATCAAACCATCGTAGGTGGTTTTCTCTCATCTTCTCTTTTATAGAAACTACATCTATCTTAGTACGAATATCTTTATTTCTAATTTTATCTCTCCTCGTATTACCACACATCCAATGAAGCATGCGCATCTCCACTACACTTATCTTTTGGGCATGATATCTCTTTATAACCCAACATTCTGTGCCATATAACAAAGCTGGCCTAATAGCAGTCTGATAAAATTTTTTGTTCAGCCATAACGGAATATTACGATCACATAAAACTCATGTTGCTCTCCTCCATTTCAACCAGCCGGCTTGGATCCTACGGTTGACATCACTATCAATCTCCCCATCCTTTTGGATAATAGAACCCAAGTACTTAAAATGACCGCTCATCGGTATTTCTTGTCCATCTAATCTCACAATGCTATAATCTCAGATTCCCTGTTTACTGAATTTACATTCTATATACTCTGTTTTGGCCTTACTTAATTTAAAATCTCGAGATTTTAAAGTTTGTCTTCATAACTCCAATTTGGCATTTACCCTAGCTCTCGTCTCATCGACTAGGACAATATCATCAGTAAATAACATACACCACGGTATCTCATCCTGAATAGTTCTAGTAAGCTCATCCATCACTATGACAAATAAGAATGAACTCAATGCAGATCCTTGATGCAATCTAATTGTGATAGAAAGATCACTTGTTATGCCTCCACAAGTTCTAACATTTGCCACTACTCCATCGTATATATCCTTGATTATGTCACTATATTTCTAAGATAGGTGTAGCCTATCTTAGTGGATTTTATTTTCATGTCTGATATTCTTACATAGATATCTTGTTTTCAGAAATCTAAGCGTGGTGCAAGTGACTCCCCTGGACCAAAAGGTTGACTTCCTTTATGCCATGTTCAGTTTATTATGTCACATAATTGGCATGAAGGGATATGAGGTACTTGCATTACTTATCTAATTATGCCCTGCAGGTTCTGGAGCTAAGCGACAACCAGTTGATTCAAATCAAATAACTAAGCAAGTGGAAGTAGGGAACTCCTTTCAACATTTGCCTTCTTTAAACTTGGATACTGCTTGAACCATCTAAACAGCTTATGACAGAAAAAATAAAATCAAATGTTTAATTGCAGGTGAAGGGATCTAACAAGAATGAGGCCTGTTCTAGCGGAAATAAGAGTAGTGAGTATTCTGAGCTAACTAATTCTTCTATTAAATTCTTGTTTGATGGTGATTTGTACTATAATCAAACTGAAAATAACAAATTTTTCTCCTGGAAGACTGTTCATTTGCTAGCACAAGTATATATATTATCCTCTACTTTTTTGTCAACATTGGGTTAGCTATGGTGTAGGATGTTTAATGAATTTTAATATGACACATGATTCTGTGTGTCTATTTATGTCCAGGAATTATATTTTATCCTCCTGGGAGGTCCAATAGATTGAGCTAAAACTGGTTTGTCATATTTTTTCAGGGACCAAAACCGTGTCGGTTAAGAAGAAGTCTCAGGTATCAACAAGGGAAGTGTCTTCCTTAAACAATGAATAGTTTTTTATCCTGTCTAAATCGTTAACATATTTTCCTATATATAAATTACTGATCATTTTGCCTTTTCTCTGATTATTCATCCATTGGTAAATTGTTGTGGAGCTTGTGCCACATTATGCTTTACCCTATATTTTATTTTTGAGCCATTGCTTTTTATGTGATGTTTATACATTTTTACACATTTTTGTCATGTTCAATCAAGATACTGAAGTAAAAGACTTTCTTTTCCTTATCATAATCTGCCGACAGGTTTTGTATTATCTTCCTGGTTAGAAGTGTTAACCGATATTAATGATTTATTTTAATGATGATTTAAACAACAGAAAGAAAAACACACCAGATAAGTGGTTCTTTGATGGATAAGTCTTCACTTTGAGAAGTTAAAGTTTGACTTTGTTGAATATTTGCAGGTAGTGGATGACGCTACAAGAGATCTCTAGTGACTCTCAGGTTTAGTTACTCAGTCACCACTTTTTTATCCATCTACTGCATGCCTTACTTTGTCATTGTTGTAATCTGACTTTGACTTTAATGTCTCATGTTTCGTTACTTCTGTAATTTTGCCCATCCATTTGAGTGATACTAAGGTGTGATCTTAGGGTTTTTTATTTATCGAAAAGTCATTTTGATCCCTTTATAACATAACCTTTTGTTGAAATACCTAAGGAGCACTCATAATCAATCTGCTAACAATAACCGGAACCTTTGTTCAAAGAGATTTCCTGCACTCCCATGGATATGCTATGGCACTTTTCAGTGCTTTCATTAGTTTTGCATTCTGCCAATACACCTGCTTTTTATCGGGATTCCGTTAACAAATTATTTGAACTATTTGGCTAGAGTTGATAAATTTATACTCTTGATCCCTGCTGCCCTACAGTTACAGATGCTTTTAGTCTGTAGAATAAGATAGAGATTTTAGCAAGGTGCCTTTGAAACTAAAACTTCTTTGTGAACTGAAGTGTTGTGATATTTTGGGCCTACCTTTCAAGAATCATTAAAAGTAATCCAGATGTTATGCTGATCCCTTGTGCAAAACTAATTGTCTCAACTTAAAGCGATTATCCAATTTCCCCTGCTCTCTCGTTTCCTCAAAAGAATATTCACCAAGCCCGTATATTTCAATACATACGCACATACAGAGGAATAATATGCTGTACATAATTCAGTTTCTTTCCTTCATGCAACCGAAGCCGTGTGCAGATATCATCAAACGCAAATGACATCAGCTGAAGTCCTGTGCAATCCATTCAACAATGCTATCAGTGAAACTGAATTGAATCATTGTTGATGAAACTGATGAAGCTATTGCCGCTCATATTTCTCCATTCCGATAACTGATGAAGCTTTTGCTGCTAATATTTCTCCATTCCGATTGTTTAAGCTCTTTGCCTAACTATATTCCAATTTTACTTAGTGCTCTGTATTTACAGATGCTCTTCCTTCAGATCTCTAAGGATCCCTAACTTTTTTTCAGGATGAAAGCGATGAGGATTGGGCTGCATGATTCCATTGAGTTATGGATGCCAGTAACTATGTATTTACAACCCACCAGATTGGTCGGCTGTGGCAAAAGCACATTCACAATTTTACACGTAATTTGGTCTACTATTGAGAACTATGTCTCCACTTTTTATTCTGAATTTTATTTTATTAGGCGTATAATATCTGTATGTAGGGTTATATGAATTTCAACGTAGAACTTTTTATTTGCTCCTGATGATGTCCAAACTGTTGCATACAACAAACATGTATCCTTACTGCATTTTTTCTGTATCCCAGATGAATAACAGGAGAGATTCGTTGCTGATTGAATCTATGCTAGAAATAAGACTGGTTTCATTCTACCCTTAGAAATATGAAGGGAAACAAGTGAAGACTGCAGATAGTAGCCCACTGTTTCTGGCATGTTTCTGATGCTACATACCACACATGCGCGCGCGCATGTACACGCACAAACACACACTGATGCTGCTACGAACGTTTCAGTCAGGGAACTGGGTAAGCCTTGCTGTTGCACATGCACTTGTATGCCATCGGACACGTCTCCGCCTCTTGTATCGACGCGCAGACGAAGCTCACCATCACCAACCGACACGGGGAGCACGATCCGCACGCATGGGAGCAATCTGGCAGCTTCGAACCCGCAATCTGGAGCGTGTACGGCTGCCCATGCCGCAACCTCTTCTTCTCCAGCTCGCTCGATTCTGCAATGCCTTTTGAAGTTTGATGCTGCCTTTCAGCTGCTGCAAAGCAAAGAACACTACTCAGTATACGTGGTACAAGCTTAGCATAGTATTTGTACATGTAGAGGAAAGATGTATACACACACAAATACGTAGACGGGGCTGCATGTCGTCCGAGGACGAGAGCATTAGGAAGAACTATCAGGAGAGCAACCGCGAGAAGAATGGCTGCGCGAGCAGGGACTTCCATGGGCTTCGAGCTGTCCAGAACTTTTGCTGATGCTGATCAGAGAGCGAAGGGAGCGTGGCCGGTGTATAAATACAGGCAGAAAGAGTCCATGCACGAGAAGGAGCAAGAGTAAGTGGTGGGATATTGAAGTGGGGGTCACAGGTAAAAGTATGGGGAATAAACAGAGGAGAAAGAGAGTGAGTTCACAGGCATCATCAGGTTTCAGGGAGACAATTAAATGGGAGAGGAGAGTAGATAGATTAGATATCCTTAGCTAAAAAGAGAGCAAGAAGAGTTCTTGGGTTGTTCTCTCTTTGATGTGTTGTATGTATTTATGTCACTGTCATGGAGAAGCTTGATTTTAAATGCAACTTTCTTCACCTGAAGAATCTGAAACCAGGGAGAGACTGTATTGATGGGAACTGGGGAAGACAGGCCTAATGGACAGTGAGGCCCAATTCAAGGGGAAACTGGACAGTAATCTAAAAGCCTAGCTTGAGGGCTGGACTAAAGTCCAAACTAGGGCCCAGCAATTTTTCATCTCTCTCACTATTGGTATTTTAATTTTTTCTGAATAAAATCTGTAGTCAGATGTTAAATGTGAAACTAATTTGGGTAGCTATTTTTATTATTTTTTTTTATGCGGGGCAATGTCACCCCCACTCGGATTCCACAGAGCGACCTCGGGAGAGCACACACCGGGTCTGGCCACGGGGCCAACCACGAGGACAATTAATTTGGGTAGTTAGTAATATGTGTGTAAGAGTGAAGGGTGACCTCCGTCCTGATTTCTCAAAAAAAAAAAAAAGTTCGGTTGATTGTGAAACTTCTTGTGAGGCATCGAAGCTGTAATCTAACTTTCTGATTTAGTGACATTTTTTTTTTTTGTGAGATTGTGTTTCTAGAAATTAGATCTTCTCATCTTTCCTCTTGGAAATAAACAAATATCTTCTTTAATTATAATCATTCGCTATTTTGAGAGATCTAATTAGAATGTAAGTAAAATTTGAGAGATCTAATTAGAATGTAAGTATCACCGTGCCTTCCACTCTCAGCACCCATGCGCTAAAGGAATAACAACGATCTCGAAAGAGTTTAGGAGGTTGTGATGCAGGAAGATGACCATCTCACGTCAAGCGGGAAAAATAAAAGGATCCAAATCTGTGTTTAATTCCATCTTTTTTCTTAATTTTTAAAAGAATGAAACTTTGGTTTTATATTAAATATTGCACTGGTCATATGAATTAACGTCTAACTCATCAAAGAGGAGCAGGAAGAGACTCATACAACCATTGACCAAACAATTGATGGTTGAGACATTGACGACCAGCATGGTGGGCCGCTTCATTCGTCGATCTACTACTGAATTTCAGTCTTGCTTTTGTGATATCATAAAGTAGACTACGGCACTCATAGACCACATGAGCCACTCTTCATGAAAAAGTACCGAGTCCTGTTACAAATCTAGTGAACCGAGTTATTTGTTTCTTAAATGTTTTAGGTTTCGATATTCTTCTCAAAAACAAACATTAAGAACTAGAACAATGCACAAGAAAAATTTAGCATTATTTCTGCTAGATCATTAAAAATAATAGGCTACTATAAACCCATGATTCAAATGAGCAGATCAAATTCGTTTTCGTTCCTAGCCCTTTCCTTTAAAACACTCTTATAAGAAACACCCAAATGCACTGACAAATTCAAACACAAACACAAGATGCGCGCTCCCATTCCCCTCCCCCTAAAATTCAAAGCAAAACTCGACCAACTCCACCAGCCAGACCTCTCCTCCTCCCTCTTCACCTTCCTCTCCCTCTCCGACCTCCGACGTACCCACGCCCTCATCCTCACCTCTGGCCTCGCCGCCTCCGACCCCTTCACCCTCTCCCGCCTCCTCGCCTCCGCCGCCCTCTCCCCTCTCGCTGCCGACCTCCCCTACGCAAAATCCCTCTTCTCTTCCGCCCCCACCCCCACTCTCTTCATGTTCAACACCATGATCCGCGCCTCCTCTCAATCCCCCGACCCCATTGACTCCGTGCATTTCTACAAACACCTCGTCCGCAACCGAATTTCGCCCGACCGCCTCACCTTCCCCTTCCTCCTCAAGTCCTGCTCCGCCCTCCGCCACTCCCCCGCCCTCGGCCGGGGAACGCACTCCCATGTGGTCAAGCTTGGGTTGGACTCAGATGTGTTTGTTGTCAACAACGCCATTAGCATGTACTCCGGTTGGGGCGACATGGGCTCGGCCCAGAAGTTGTTCGACGAGCATTGTGATGTTCTCGATGTGGTCTCGTGGACGGCGATGGTTACTGGGTACTCGAACTGTGGGCAGCTGGACCGCGCCCGGTGGTTCTTTGATCGGTCGCCGGACAAGAATTCGGTCACGTGGAATGCGATGATTGCGGGCTATGCTCAGGCTGGGCTGAAGGAACAGGCGCGGGAACTGTTTGATGAAATGCCCGAGAGAAATGTGGCTTCATGGGGTTCGATGGTGTCAGGACTTGCGCAGTGCGGGCTATGTAAAGAGGCGTTGGCGGTGTTTTGGCAGATGGTTCGAGCTGGGATTTCGCCGAATGAGGCTACGCTGGTCAGCGTGGTGTCAGCCTGTGCGCAGTTGCGCACGCTGGAGCAAGGGGAGCGGGTGTATCGGTACACAGAGAAGCACACAGTGCGCATGAGCGTGATACTGGCCACGGTTTTTGTAGACATGTATGGCAAGTGTGGGAACATCAGCAAGGCCATTCACGTGTTCAATAAGATGCCGGTGAAAAATGTATACTCGTGGAATTCGCTGATAACAGGTCTGGCTAACAGCGGACTTGGCAAGCAAGCGCTGACTCTCTTCTGGAAGATGAGACTGGTTGGAATTGAGCCGAACGATGTGACATTCATCGGGATACTGAGTGCTTGCAGCCACTCAGGGCTGCTTGACGAGGGCCAGTGGTTCTTCGATGTGATGACGAGAGTTTACAGGATGAGGCCTTCGGAGGAGCACTACGGTTGTATGGTGGACTTGCTCGGTCGCGCAGGGATGATAAAGGAAGCAGTTGGTTTCATGGATGGTATGCCAGTCGAGCCTCATCCGGGTCTACTTGGGGCTCTTGCGGGTGCTTGCAGGACACACGGAGAGTTAGAGCTCGGCGAGGAAATCGCGAAGAGGTTGATCGAGTTAGAGCCCCATCACGGGGGACGATACATGCTGCTGGCGAATATGTATGCGGCTGCGAGGAGGTGGGATGATATGTCGATGGTCAGCAAAATGTTGAAGGAGAGGAGAGTCGCGAAAGTTGCAGGGAACAGCTCGGTTGAGTTACAGTCTGCCAGCTAGGAGAAGAATTTCCGAGGCGGAGCGAAATGGGTTTTCTATGAGATAGAAATTGAAACCTATTAACCCAACATTAACCCAACACGAGGTTTGTGAATAAATGATTGTTTGATAATGAGCAACGAATATCTCTCTTTTTGCTAACATGATCTATTTAAACTCAAAACTCATTGGATACTTTTTTATGGATGGCAGCTGAGATTAAATTGCGTGGAAGATTCAATGGAGAGGCCCATTAAGGAAGACGATAGAGTTCAGTGTTTATTGCTGACGAAATGTCCTCAATAATCTAAATTTTATTTACTTTATCTCAACCTCCAATTTTCGTGGTGACATGTCTCTTTTAGATTTTCATTACAAGTCTGCATTGTTGTGTTCGTGCAAAGACAACCTCTAGCACACATTTTCCATTGTAGGTAGTATAGAAATTAAGTCTTCTTATCTGCAACCTTTTACAATTAACTTAATTATGAAATAATAAACTTTGATAGGCTTGATTATAGCTTGCAGTTTATTAAACAGTGGTATATTTAATTATAGTTTACAAAATCCAATCCGAGTGATTTTTTTTTTTTAGCCCTTTTCTTCTCCTCAACTCCTTACCTTCTCTTTACTGTCTCATTTGCAAGACTTGATTATTGGCCCTCACAACATTTGATTGCAATTTTCTTAAAAAAAAAAAAAAAAAAAACGTTTGATTGCAATTAACTATGTATATGCTTATCGACCATCTTCGTCACAAACACACTTCATGTATTTTTCTGTGCTTTTTTCACCGTATATATAATAAAGATTTCAATGCTTAGTTACTTGGTGCCTGCAATGTACTCGCGCCAAACAAATAGTGGAGAAAGTTTTTCCCCCAAGCTTCACTAAAAGACGTTCAAACAACCAGTGAGGAAGACTTTCCCAAACTTCAGTAAAAAACCTACTCAGATATAGTTGTTTCAAAAGGGGAAAAAAAAAGCAAAAATAAATAAAATACTTGCACCGGTCAAAAAAAAAAAATAAAAAAAAATAAAAGCATTTTATGCAAAATGCCAATAGATTACCAGTAAGATGACATTGCATAGAACACCTTGAGGTCAAATTTCAGGTTTCATGCTTGGTGCAGAATCTCACTATTGGAATCCACGCAGCCATCTGAGCTGGAACCGAATAGAGCTAATCTTAAGTTGACACGTGTATTGATTTTCTACTAATATCAACACATAACATATTATACAAGGGTCAATACATGTGTCGACACGAGATTGACCCTCTTATTGTATGTGTGTGTGACTTACACACATAGATGGATCCCTCTTAACCGTGGGGATGAAATATATAGTCTGGCTTGAATGCTTGCCCCATACTATAACACTATAATTATTATAGTACCCAACTGATTGTTTGGCACGAAAATAAGAAAGTATTAGAGAAGTACGGCGTTTTACTCTAGGGAAAAAGAGATGTCAATGAAAGTTGTTCTGTCACAGGGCAGGCCTTAGCTTCCCTGCTCTCTTTAATTTCATTGAGCATTGTGTTACATGCTATGATGGATACTTTCTAAGATTAGTTTACTCCAAAATCTCAGTAATGTGGGTTAATAAACTCAAAAGAAATATAACTTCTTCATGAAAAGTAAGAAATGTTTCCACTGCTATAATTACCACTGCTTCCTGATAGCTATACAAGCAACTATGAACTGCTGCTCGGTTATCTTGTGTGCTCACACATTCAACATGCAGGCAATTAGTTCATATTTAATTACTCTAAACCATAGATAATTCGAATCATTTCATCATCTCCCAGGTTCCAAGCAACTTTCAATTGATGGGAGGGATAAACTTTTAACTTTCATCTTTACCTGTTACATTTTTTAATTTCATCAACTAAACACGTCCAAGGGTCAACAATCAGCAGAGACAACATAACACACAACAAAATCACAACACCATCAAAATTAACGTCTCCACCAAGCTCGCAAAATATTAGAAACAACTGCAACAATAAACAACTCCATGAAAACAACATGCCAAGCAATACTTACTTCGATCACAAGATAGTTGTTGGCATGGGATCAATTTCTGACCAGAAGAATGAAACGCTGAAGAGCCAAGCACTTGATGTCTCATTAACATGATCAATCCCTATACTTGCTCCGTGTCAACGATGGAATAAGCTGACTGGCACAAATGTTTGAACATCAATTACTGCCATTGTTATCAATAAAGAAAGCTTCCATCGAGATAGTAAGCTTAACCCTTGTGACTAATGTCTGTTTGAAGTTGCCAGCACAAACCAGAATTCTCTGGAGTTAGTGCTACTTGTCGTTGGGATTCCATTGAAGCCCAAATCAAGAGATGGATGTCAACTGTTGATCAAATTCTCTCTGTTTCATACGGTAGAGGATTTCTGGTTGCCTTTGCCGGATGACAGTCTTTTTAAGACGGACCGCCCAAAAGATTTTCTCTCTACCATAGACACCCCCTCTTGTTCATATTGTTTAGCATCATCATCATCATCATCATCCTCCTCCTGCTGCTGTGCCCTACCCTTCTCTCTTGCGATGATCTCCTACATATCAAAGTCTTAACAAGAATTTTTTCAATCAGGAAACACGTGTAAAAGTAGCAGAACAAAACAGCAAGCCCCCATACAAGTGACAGTGAGATCTTTGATTGCGCTCCCTTCTGTCGTTTGATCATTGTCTGACAGAACCACCAGCAATCTAGCAGACTCAAATGGCAACACAATGCTTCTTCTAATCTTTTGTCCGTCTTGGCTTATTAACTAGTTCCAATCCCCACACCTTCGTTAACTCCTGTGCACATGTTAACAGTTCATCAGCCTGCTGACTAGAGGCTTCTTCCATGTGTCTCTGATGCTGAAACTCCATCATGAACCCTCAAATGTTATTTGGGGATGAAAAATGATAACGTTCTCCTTCATTGCAAAGCTCCAGCCCACTCAATCTCATTTCTGTACAATTCAAATCATCATGGCATGTTCCTAATAATCCTCTTCTTCTTCTTCATCTTCCTCTTCTTCTTCTCCCTCCACTGTTTCGATTCTTGTTCTCACCGCCATTGCATCATCTGTGACGATCGCCCCTCTCCTTCGCATGGATACAAGTTCAAGAAGCTTCCTCCTCGCATTATATATTGGATTTGGTTCAATCAGCCTCCCCTTCTCATAAGCCTCCCGAAGAAACACAGTGTGCCTCTTCCCCTTAGTGGACAAGTAAAAGATCCCCGGATGATCCAGAAACAAATCCCTAATGTTAAGATCAATGCCAAACCACTTCCTGAACTGGCTCACCTGCTCGACCTCGGCCATCTTCTCCACTGTCAAGCTCAAGAACTCATGAACAATGCCAACTGCCCTTTTCTCCATCCTCTTCAACCCTTCCTTCGATCTCTTCACTCCACCTTCAAAAGGTTCATATGGCCCAACGTATGGCAGCCGCTGCCACTCCTTTAGTTTGGCTCGAAAATTCTTAGTGAGCTTCATGCCAGGAGGGAATTCTTGCTTGAATCCATACCTGCATATGGTCACAAGTCGAGTGTTTGGAAATAATTTGACTGGGGCAAACAATTTAACACTTGGAGAGGAAATAAAGCTAAAATTGATTAATCAAAAGTTTGCATGAAAAAATTGAGATCAATGAAAATTATATAATACAGATAAACAAAAAAATAGTTATTTTATTTTCCTTTTTCAAAATTTGATGTACATTTCATAACAAATTTGGATGCTAACACTTTCGACCAAGCACAAATTATCATGTGAATCATTCAAAATCAACATTATACATACTGTAATTTCAATAATGTACCATCAAAATTTCACATAAAGATACTGCATTTCACCAGATTTAACCTACTACACAAGATAAAAATCGAACCTTTTCAGTAAAAATCCCAATGTAGCAAACACCAAACCATGAAAAATCCAAAAAAAAAAAAAAAAAAAAAAAAAAAAAAAAAAAAAAAAAAAAAATTCAAACCTGAGCTCCATATCGTCACCCTTCTTCTTCTTCAATCCCTCGCCACTCCTCCACTCCTCCACCCTCGGAACAAAACTCTCCCCATCAAAACCCCCAACAAGCTCCAAAATGTGGGTGTTTCTCTCCTTGGGATTATCCCTAACCCTAAAAAGATCCCTCCTTTCCCTCAAAACCCTCTCCTCAAACTCATCGGGCAGCCCGAGCTCCCTCCAGACCCTAAACACCGCCCTGAGCGGCACCGCCATCGACGGCGACATCATCAGAACCCTAACCAGCCGGTCGGCGCATTCGCCGGCCGCCTCGTTGGCGGCACAGGACTCCTGGACGAGGATTCGGGACGCGGGTGGGGCGAGGGCGACGGTGGGGTGGAGGGTGGTGGGGTCAGGGGAGAGGGTGAAGATGTGGGGGAAGGAGCGGAGGAAGTGCGGGGCCCCCTTGTTGAGGTGGAGGAGGCGTTGGTGGATGGATGGGTGCGAGAGGTGGGAAAGGGGGAGGGATTGGGAAGGGGAGGAGAGGATAAGGGAGATGACGGGAGGGCCTTGAGGTAGTGCTTGTAGACGGACATGAGCTTCTCGAAGGTCGGGTCCGCGTGGCGGCGGCGGGCGGAGGAGGAGAGGGACCGGAGGTGGGACATTTTTGGAGAGGGGAGGATAGAGAGAGAAATGAGTTCTGTTGTTTCGAGGTTTTGCGTTTTCATTCCTAGGTAGAGCGTAAATTACGAAGGGTCTTTTCATAATTTCAAAATACTCTTCAATAATATCAAAATTATTCTTCAAATATTTTTAAATTTTCAGGATTACCCTCCAAGCCTACATAATATTATATTTAGTACCCAATTCTTCCGTTACCCGTATCTTCAAAATTATCTCCTAATTATCTTTTATGAAATATAAAATTTCAAAAATACTCTTACCCTCAGATTTACCTCCCTCTTCTTCTCCATAACTGCTACTCCTCCTCCTCCGCCTTCGTCTCCTCTGCCAGCGCCTCCTCCTCTGCATCTCCTCTTTCACCTTTGCCGCCTCAGAAAGAGAAAAGAGGGGGAGAGAGGGGAGAGGGAGAGAGAAGAGATATTAATTTTAATTGGTGGGAATAATTTTGAAATTTTGAAAAAATTTAGAGAGTAATTTTGATATTATGAAGATTTATTTTTTTTGAAGAGTACATATAAGAAAAACTCAATTACTAATTTCAGGAGGAGCAGCAGCAACAACAACAACAACAATAATAACAATAATTTATTATTATTATTATCATCATCATCATCATCATCATCATTATAACTAGTATATTACTGCTAGCGATGAAAAACCAATCAATGACGACTGTCGGTGAAAGAGCGACGATGACGAGAAAGAGAGAGGAGGGCGGAGAGAGGTGGGAGAGGAGAAAGAAGGGGGAGTTGGTGTAGGCAGAGATGGGAAAGAAGAAGGGAAAGGAGGGGGAGTTGTTGTAGGCAGAGATGGGAAAGGAGAAGGAGGGGGGCGAAGGAGCTAGCATTGCTCTCTCTCTCTCTCTCTCTCTCTCGCGCGCGCGGATGAATACCGACAGACAGACGACAGATTAATAAATTTTGTATAAAAGTCACGGGAGAAAATCTCCCCTCAATCGATTTTGATAATAATAATAAAGGAATGATTAAAAGGGAGGATTATTCATTCACTATTTGCTGATGACCTGATTCTTTTTGGATATTACACCATTCAGAAATCGGTTACGTTCATCAAGTGTTGGATTATTACTGTCTTGCTTCAGGTCAGGATATCAATCAAACAAAATCCAAAATTTATATTGATTATGACCGAGTACCTCTTTCTATTATTCAAAATCTCAAAGAAACTTGTAACATTCCTTTTGGTCAGGATCACTTCTTCCACCCAAGTGCTCCAATCATCAAAGGACGGCCTGAGCTCTCTCATTTTCCTTAAATTCTTGATGTAGTTAGATCCAAGCTTGCTCTTTGGCAATGCAAGTATATCTCGTTTGCTGGTAGGATTATAATACAATCCGCTGGATTTCTTGGGAGTCTCTTTGCAGAAGTTACGACGAGGGAGGTTTGCAAATTCGACCATCAGTAACTTCTGACAACGCTTTGCTGTGCAAAGAATGCTTTAACCTCCTATGTGATAAAGAATCCAGTTGGACAAATCTCATGAAGTATTTTAGAAATCAAACCTGGATTCAACCGAAGGATAGCCATGGCTTTACAAATCAATATTTCATCTTATGCCCACAGTATCCTTCAACATCAGTAGAGGTATTGGTGATGGAGGACAAACTTCTTTCTGGTTTGGCTCATGGATTTTGACCTTCTATCCAATAGAAATGAATGTGAATCTCGTTAACAAGAAGAGAGTTATGATTTCTTTATAGGAGGAGGCTCAGGCTGTGACCCTAATAAGCTCTATTTTCTGCCGAGATATTTTCGACTTATTATTAATGAGCTCCACAGAGACTAATCTACTCAAGACTCTTGCTTTTGGAAGTAACAACATGAGCTTATTACAAAGGTGTATGCATCTACAAAAGGGGTTGATATCATATAAACTGCTCGAGATGTTATATTCCTGCAGAGGAAAATTTTTCTCATACTTTCTTTGAATGCCCTAATTCTATCAATTTCTGGCAGCGCATGAAATCTGCTTTAAATTGTTCACTTCCTCGGATTTCCTCTTCTAACATACAGCACATTGTCTTCAACAAAGGAAACAAGCATAATATGTTTTGGAAGCTTCAAAAACACACTTCTTTTTGATGGATGTTGGATTATATGGGAACAAAGGAACAATCAACTATTTGAGCATAAATCAAATTCTGTGGAGGTGATGTGGGCAAAATGTTTAGCACTTGTTCAGGAACAGGCTTCACTAGTAACATCAAGGATAAAGTACAGGTGTTGCATCTCTGCAAAAATTTTTAAGAAGATGGGTCTGCGAAAGGCGGGGATTTTATAAAATTGTTAAATGGGATCTCCTTGCTCCTCAAACTCACAACTCTTTGAAAATAAGGGTGGTTTGCTGGGGAATTAATACTAGCGTACCGCACAGCAGTGTAAACCGAGCGAAAAAAGAGAAAAATTTATTAGAGGGGGAGGGATTGCTAGAAGGAGGAGGACGAATGCGAGTTTGCTGGAAGGGAGGAGGAGGAGGGATAAGGAGAGGGAAAGAAGAAGAACCCGAGAGGAGAGAAGAGGAGAAAGAGAGATTGGGGGTGCGGATATGAGGCCGTGAGAGGGGGGGCGGGGGGGGGGGTGGTTTGTGTATGAGTCACGGAAGAAAACCTTCAAGGTCCCCTCATCTCATCATCAAAAATGAATCACAAATAACTTTGATTGTAGATCTTCTCAGATATTCTCAAATATTAACCGCAGGGCTCAAGTTATACTTTCATTCTTGTAACCGGAAGTTGAATAATCAAATAATGAAGCAAATAAAGATTTCTATAATAAAAGAAATCTGATAGAAGAGGCGCATAACATTTTGTAGCGTAGAAACGGCAACCTTTAGTAATCAACAGTATGCATCTTGAATCCCCTGCTCCCTTTCTTCTTGTTGAAGATAAAAGAGGCAGCAAATTTGAGCTGTGACTTTCTGCTGCAACAAAATCACCCTTCTCGTTGGTTAAACATACAGAGCAAAAGATGCTGTCAGCTAGCTCAATACAAGGGCAGTAATGCTATATGTAATAATTGAATTCAGGCAGTAATAATATAAATGAATATGTACAAAATGCAATTCCAACAAAAAAGCTAACTCAATAAAACAAGTAACAAAAACAGGAAAAAAAAAATAAAAAAATGAAGAAACCATAAAGTTTCACAGTAATAGGCAAAATGTTGTGTATAAGACCTCAGAATCAAACACATGGCTCCTCGCTTGTATGATTCGGTTACATTCAGAAAGTAATCCCGGCCACAAGCTCCCGAACTCAATAAAACAAGTAACGAAAAACAGAATTTTTTTTTTTTTTAAAGAAATCACATAGTTTCACAGTAATAGGCAAAATGTTGTGTATAAGAACTCGGGATCAAACACATTGCTCCTCATTTGTATGATTCGGCTACATTCAGGAAGCAATCCCGGCCACAAGCTCCCGAACTCACCCCCAACTAACAGAAAATAAAAACTATTGAGCTAAGAAATTATTTTGAGAAGCAGTCTTTTTACTGAATTTCAGAGCGAGTATACAGCTGTGATGCAGTAGATTTCGAACTGTACCCTGGAGAGTTCACCTTAAGGTATATCCTACAACACAAATATCAAAACAATAAAGCAGTTAGAACAGAAACAAAATCAGGCAAGGATTTCCTGGCACTCAAAGTACTTGACTAATGATTAACAGAGACAGAGAAATGCAACTCCATTCATTTGAGAAGACAGTATCCCACAAGGAGAAAATATAGAAAACATATGCACATAAGATTTGATAGCATGAAGTAATGAGGGTAAAACTGCTCGCTATCTCTGGCGGAGTAATTACTTAAAAATTTCAATAATACGCATCCATAACATAAAGATGAGAACAAAGACATGAGAAGAAACAAACAGTAGAAATAAACTATAGATGTGAATGTTTAGGGAGCCATGCCCAGATTCACGATTCACAATCTGATCCTCCAAGGCCTCGGAAAAGGAATATTTAAAAAGATTGATCTAACAGATAAATAACTATCAGTACCTATAGCTGCCATCTTGTCATCTTACATAGGGCATGCATGCTTCAACATTTTTTTTATTAAATGTTGCATGTTTGTCAAATTTGAAAGGGAAGCATGTTAGCCACAAAGGTTGCATATGTACCAGCATGGATCTGGACCTAGCCAGATAAGATGCCACCCAAATTAGACAATCACAATTTATTTTAGACAACTGCCACTGCCCTTTTACATAAATACAGAAGAGTCGTCATAATTACTAATAAATAACAAGATCTAAAACACACAAATATGCTTGGAGCAAAAAAAGGAAAGCAATAATATGATATAGCTCCCAAACAAGCAAGATATAAAATAGAATAACAGCACCACATTACAAAGTAAACACCTATGACCAATTGTACCATTTTATGTCTCACAAATAATTTATAGAATGTGGTATGGCATTAAAAATAAAGCATATACCTACAGCTAAAGATGTGTTTATGTCAATGACATGAAACTGGTGATTTTCTTGTCCATCAACAGTTTTATCTATCCCTCAGGTAGAAATGAAGTCTTTACTAGAAGAAGATCGAAAGAAAGAACCCATGTGAAGTCATCAATACTAAAGGTGATAAATAGAAAGCGTGTATGAAACAATGGGCATCCTTCATCCTAATTTGGAGGCTCTTGTCCATGCTAATTGAACGGGAAAAGCATGATGGCAAGATACAAAGAACCCAAATGTTCTTTTATATGGAAGCAAGTGCGTTGAGATCACAGGGCAATAACAAGGATGCACAATAAGTATGTCAGTACTAACCGTCCGTTACATGGCTTTACCGCAATCATGCTTTGAGCACCATGTATCATCTTTTGCACAGAAGCAGCAGCATGATACCCATTCTGCGGTGCATGTGAAAATCAGTGAAAATTGGACAGAGGGCAAAAAGTGTAAAGTGTTCAGCTGTCCAAAGGTGTCAAACACATCACGCTGACCTTCATAATAGTCGGTTAGTCACACTCTCACCAAATTGAATTAAGATTTTAGATTACTCCTTGTTTTTTTTGGTTGTCAATTGAAGTGCAGACACAGGAGCAAATATAAACAAGTCGGTGGATGAAGCGTGGATGCTAAAATAGTGTTCTTGCTCCAGATTAGCATTGTCCAAAATCCAAAATAATGTAGCACTAACGGAGAAAACAAAACATCTATGATACTTTCTCACCATATGCTGATGATAGCTGCTGCTCACCATCCATCTGTCTTTGCACTTGCCGCACCCAGAAAGCTGCTCAGTGCTAGCTGGCACAAGTATCTTTTTTTTTTTACGTCCTCCTCTGCAGCTCTGCTCCCTCCACATCTTCTGTGGCTATTTCTCTATCTTCTCCTCTCCTCTATTCATCTTCTATCACCTCCTCTGTTTTCTTCTTCTCATCTCCTTCTCTTCCCTAGTATTTTTCGTTTCTTCCTCCTCCATCTTCGTCCTCCATGTCGCTCACTTACTTTTTCTTTGTTTTTTTTCCCCTTTTCCATCCTCTGCCCTCAACAACAGATCCTCTGCTTATTATCCTTATTTATCCTTTTCTTATTTTTTCTTCTCCACTCCAGTGGAACAGAGGAACAGAAAAAGACGACAAGGGCGGAGATGAGAAGAATAAGAGGAAATGTTAAGCCTCTAGCTAAGGAAGTTCTGTGCTGCCCATGCTCAGACACAAGTTTTATGTTAGAAAAGAACAAAAAGATAAAATCCACCGCCTAAATGGTCAGGAGGTAAGTTTGTGCACTAGACATTTAGGGGCCTCTACCAGAAGGGATACATCCACCTGGAAAACCTTGTTTTAGTAGCACATCCGCCTTGGTGGCCATAATAAACTTTACTTGAACATCCACAATAGATCATAATACAACTTCAAATCATAGTTGACATTAAGTTTACAAATGGAAGGCCGAATTACAACTAACATTACACATTTTCTGGGGACACTTCTGTAAATAGTACCTAAATTTTAATGCAGTTTCCAATGGTATGCAATGACATTAGCAAACATTGCACAATAATGACTGAAACATATCACACTACTAGGACTGGAGAAACATTCAGGTCTTTGTTGTGGAATTTAAGTTGCAATGTAATAGTTCATACAACATATTATTGCACAAACATGAGACCACAGTCAAAAGTTAAGTGGGCCTCATCATGTATAGTCAACATCACTAGACATTGGTATAGCAATAATTCAAATGAGTAATTTCCAAAAACTGGAGTTTTAGCAAGAGTGTAAACAGTTGATCAAATCGAATAAATTGCAAAAATAAATCTACTTTGCAAGTTTCTGACAAGTGGGGGAACATAAACTATAAGAAGCATACTCAGATTAGAATTCATGTTTACAAAAATGCAACAAGGTTTACATTAAAACCAGCTGCTTGAGATCCTCCTTTCTTTGATGATTAATGGAAACATGCAAAGCAAAAGTAGGAATTTATACATAATTGCATTTCTTTTGGAAAACAAAATGCACCATAGAATAGATCAAGTACAATTTTAAATTATTTTAGTTCTGTTATATGACTGTTGACAAAGTTCAGGGGTATATCTGCTATTTTTGAATAATGGAAGGAGTATGGCAATCACGCCACTATGGAAGCCTTTTGCCACAAAAGTAAGGACAAAAAAATCATACACAAGGATAGACTAAAGTTTACAAACGGGTAGCAACCTAACCTACGAAATGTAGTATAGTTTCCAGCCAAAAAAATATTGGTTAGTCCAACACACCCAGACACAACATGCATGTCCATCTGTGTCCAACGCTTACAAATATGTGAAGTGTATTTACCTTAAAAATATGTGAAGTGTATTTACCTTAAAATATGCATTAGATGAAGTCTATTATTCATGCTTTTGACAAAAAGCAAATTATTTTATAGATCATTTTACAAAATTAGGTTATTTTATATATGAATAAACCCAAGAGATATTATTATATGCGTAAAACACACATGTATTTAGAAGATATGTGTGTATACAGTCATGTCCTCATGTCTAGATTTTAGAAATTTGTGGTGTTTGACACCCTGTGTCCATGTTGGGGTATGACACTCGTGTCTGTGACAAGAAATTATAGAATCTAACATCAATCTCCATGGTACAGAATTCCAAACAAAGGAAACGATGGGTGGACGAAAATAGGTCATTGACCACTAGCAGATAAAGAAGCTACCTTATTGCTGACGAAGTTTAAGACCCTCCTCTAAACATAATACCAAGCAGAGAGTCCAGATGAATCAGGAAAGATTACATAACTGGCTAATGTAATGTATTCATTTGAATGCACAGTACCAAACAAATAATTGCAAGTTTGCAACACATTCTTCAAATAGGAAGCACTTAATTGGAAACCATAATTAGATAGATGATATTTCAGATATCAAAAGGTTAGTCAGGTTTCATCATTAAAGGAAAGAGAGAGGAGGGATTTACATGACCAAAAGATGACACGGAAACTTGTTCTTATTACCAACACTAACCTAAGTTACCTAACGGGGATAGCGGATGTCTTGCTTCGAGTCCACCAGCTTTCATTTCACTTATTTGACTTCTTAACACCACCCCACCCCACCCCACCCCTCCCCTCCCCTTCCCGCGCACCCACCCACACAAAGAAGAGAGGGGGGGAAAAAAAAAAACCTTGCACGGAAGAAGCTAAAAGGAAAAAAGAAAAGAAATACATGCACTTTCCTGCACCCAAGCAGCAACACAAACTGTAACTATTTTGAATGTGGTATTTCATTACCTTCATTTTGCTTTGAACATGCACCACATAAATATCTTCATTTCCGTCCTATGATACAATAGAAAGAAAGTTTTCTCAATTGAAAATAGCACCTCATTGATACCCTTCCTTGCTTTCCTATGTTACAATAGAAAGATAGTTATTGGTATTTCTTTCTTTCCATTTACGAAGAAGGCCTACTAAAAGGGGCTAAAGCTAGAGTGAGTTTGGAAAAAAAAATGACACAGAACATTTAATAGAAAAAATAGAAAAGAGGAAAGGGTTTATGGGCACTAATAGATGGTCGGTGAGGGCAGCATGTCTATGCAAACTGGCAACCTCACCAAAGGCCAAGGTGCGTGATTGACATTATTTTGTCACACTTTTATACTTCTATTTATCTGTTTTTTATTCATAATGCTACTCGGATATTCTTAGTGTTTTTGTGTAGAAGTTAGGTTTTGAATAGAGAATAAAGAAAAGAAGCCAAAAAGATGAATGTTTACAAGTCCAAAGTCCAACTACATCAACTCAGATTCGGATTTGCATGAGAGCAAATCATGCAATTAAAAGCAAAGCAAATAAAATCAAAGATTGTGGAGAATCAAGTGATTAAAGCAACTAAAGTTAAAATTGTGCAAGATTTTCACCATATTTGTTTGGATCTTTTGTACCCCTCTCCTTCGGCTATAAAAGGAGAGGAAATTCTAAGATCATGGCACACAATATTTTATAAAAAAAATTATAGAAGTTCTTGGAGATTCTTACTGTTCTTCAAGATGCAAGTGTTGTTCTTCAAATTCATATTTATAACTTTCTTTCAATTAATAAAGTCTTTATTGTTAGTTGACCAATTTCTGTTCTTCTTTCATCAATTCATTTTGCTATTTAATCGTGAGTAGCTAAATCTTAGAAAATATCTAAGTCAGATGAAACTAATTAGTAACTTATTAACTCATCTGAATTTCTTTATTTTATACTTTGATGAAAATAAAGACAAGATTATGTTAGGTTTAAAATAAAATAATTCTTAAATAATCAAGACTTTGATAAATTATATATTGTTAAATAATAATCTATGTTTAAGATTAAAATTTTAGGTTATCATGTTTAGATATAATTAATTTTGATTTATATTTTTTTTAGTTGTTGATTTAATCTATATTGATAGGTTATTATACAATCATGTATAATGTATACTTTAAGGAAATAAATTGATAATTATAATGCTGATTCTTAATGAGATCTAGTTAGTTTTCATGTTATTAATTTAGTGCACTCAAATCTAGATGCTTATTTTTTGGGTTGGATGAGAGGAAGATCTCGAGTGTAGACTCAAGATCTCAAAGCAAGCACCAATTTGTGGTGGATAAAACTCCACCACAAGAATTGGATGCCCCGATCGAACCTGTAAGAACACACAGAAAAAGAAAACGTCTTTCCGGTTAGGAGTACTAGTGCGGTGCCAGCCTAAAACCCTAAGGCGTGAAATCAGGAGTTGCTAAGGAGGAAGGATCAAGAGAGGAAAACTGACGATTTAGTGGTGGTGAACTAGCTAAGGAAAAGCACCAACATGGTATGATATGTGCTCTGAGGATTAGGAAAGCGACCCTTCTCCTTGGAGAAAGAAGTGTATTTATACCTGATATTGGCGGTGGAAATGATATTGATAGATGCAGATCTTCAACTGTTCAATTTAAATAAGCAGATCCTCGTAACTGCTGAGATTGCATCCAGGTTGTTGGGAATGGTGTGCTGGAGGTTTACCGATTGCTATCTCCAACTGCTCTGCTTAGCTGTAAGGTGACTCTGGACGAGAAAGAGGATAGACTTGCGTAACAAATTTCGCGATTCAAATAAGTTCTCCTCGATCTGTCCGTGGTGATAAATAAAATCGCCACGTGGCGGGGCATTCGGTCCGGAGTCGAGTAGGCTCTGCGTGGTTGTATGGCTTCGGGCTCTGGAGCAAGAGATGTCTTCGAAAAGCAATACAGCTTCGGAGCTGCGGTTGAGGGCTGCCATTGAATTTAAGCGTGGTTGATATTCTAGAATGAGGATTCCGAGAGCTTCTCCACGTTTATGCCACTGGACGCATGTCGTGCCTCCTGGCGGGGGTCTAATTTTGACCAACACCAACACTTAAGACATTTGAGGACACTCCCTGACAATTTCAGTAAAAATATGGCAATATCACAATTCCATTGCAATCTTGAAGCTTTTATATGTAAGATATTTGTACTAGATTGTATTAGATAAACATCTAAACCTATTTTGTTAACTCTGACAAATTTCTTTGGTTGTTACTCTGACATAGAATGAAACCTGTTTAAACCTAGATTCCTGGCCACAGGTCCAGATGGACAATGGATGGATCACAAACTCATGGCATAATTTTAGTATGTTTGGCAAGTCATCCAAAAAAAACAAAGTACTGATTCCATATAATGGGAAACCACAGACTTATGGCTAAACATAACATTTGCTACCCCCCCCCCGCCCCCCCCCAAAAAAAAAAAAAAAAAAAAAAAAAAAAAAAAAAAAAACTCTAACCCTTCTTCTCCCAACACCCCCATGTACCAAGCAATCATCTTAACTCAAAAATCAAATGTTAGCACAAATCATAACATATGTATAGGCAGTTAGGCTGCTTCAACATAACTTACTTCAGCAAACAGGTAAACAAATACTCTTACAGCTCTTAAACAACAACACCATGTAATCCAGTTCAAAACATAAAATTTTACACAAAAAGGACATTACGCTCGAGCCACAACAGAATATCTACCAAATTTAAGTTATTTAACTCATTCGTGCAAGAGAAAGAAACTGCTCATTACCTTCAACTGCTCTCAATCCAAATCCTCTTGCCGAGTCTCCTGCCCGGGCCCAGCCGATCCGCCACCTCCATTCCCTTCACTTCCACTCCCGCCGCTCCCTGCATTACTAGCTTCGGCCTGTGACCCTGGACCCCTAAAGGCCCAAGGCAGCTGAATCCTCAACCTCCTCTCCCCCATCCTGGGCCCTCCCAGTGCATTACCTTCC
Organism: Agave tequilana; assembly: GCA_038442645.1. Lineage (NCBI taxonomy): Eukaryota > Viridiplantae > Streptophyta > Magnoliopsida > Asparagales > Asparagaceae > Agave > Agave tequilana. The sequence continues at coordinate 122,087 of JAVJIF010003843.1, forward strand.
ACGCCTCCCGCTGCAGCTGCAGTCAATCCAATCCCGCCACTAGCCCTTTCAGGCGCAGCAGGCCCCTGCCCTTCCATTGTACTCCTCTGAATCTCGTAATCTGGGTCATCCGTGGGCAGCTCAAACCTACAAACAGGGCAAGAATTATGCAATTCAAGCCACGGGATGATACAGTCCTTGTGATACAAATGCTTGCAAGGCATCTGCTTTGCCTCAGCCCCGATCTCAAACTCGTCCTTGCACACCGCGCACTGCGCCCCATCATCAGCCTCGATCATATCCTGCGAAATTTTGACATCAGGCAGTGAATCCACGGCCGACTTCGCGGCCGGAGGGGTCCCATACCGGTTGGGGTCGTTCTCGGTGAGCTGCTGGATGAGTTGCTCGAGCCCGGGGCCGATGAAGTAGTCCCCGAAGTTGCCGGCGAAGGGGACCCCCCACCGCCGCCCTCGAAGACGAACTGGATGTTGGCGCCGTCGCCGACCATACTCTGGAGGTAGTTCTGGATGAACTGCAAGGGATTGAAGGGCTCGGAGTCGTGGGAAGAAGAAGAAGAAGAGGATCGGAAGGTGGCGGTGTGGGGACCGCCGCCACCGGCGAGGCCACCGAAGAAGCCGGCAAGGTCGGTGGGGCTGCGGATGTCGAGGGAGGAAGCGGGGGAGGGGGAGGGGAAGAGAAAGGGGAGAAGAAGGGGCCTTGGTTAGATTCGAAGGAGAAGAAGGGGTTAGGGCTAGGGTTAGGGCTAGGGTTAGGGTTTGAGGGGGGGAGGTCGAACTCTTCGATGAAGCCGCCGTGGCAATCGGGGCAGAGGAGCTCGCCGGAGGCGGAGGGGATGATGCTGACGGTGTGGTCGCATTGATGACAAAAGTAGCGCTGGGGGGCGGCGGCAGCGCCGCTTCCTTCGCCGCCGCCTGGGCCCTGGGTGCCGATGAGGACATAATTATCGAGCCGAGAGAGAGAAATTTGGGCAGAGATTTGGGAATTTTCTTTTTCTTCTTTTTTTTTTTTTTTCTTTTTCCCCCTGAAGAGAGGAGAGAGAAATAAATATGGTCTTCTGCACGTGGGCTGCAGGTGCGGATGATTCAGTGAACGGTAGATGCAGTGAATATGTCTCACCCATATGTGGGTGATTATGATAATTAATTAATAAAGTAAATTTTTTATTTAGCACCCTGTCTTCACTAAAATTTTCAGAACCCCCTTGCCCTTGAACAAGCAACTTCCGCCAAAGTTGCAAGAATATGAGTATTTGATACAACACGATACAGATATGCAAAATTGCCCACCCATCTTCCAGTTTGTGCTTGTCTACTCCCAAACTCTAGAATGTCTTTTGTAACCTCTTTGCCTTACTCTTTCATAAAAAATATGAGTAAAATTGTAAACAAGATTTGCATTATCAAATTTTGGCAATCCCCTTGTTCTGTTAAGTTCTGCAATAAAATCGTTTTGTATTCTCTCAGATTTGAGAAAACATCGCCTTGTACTTGGAAATATTTTTACAAAATCTGAGGTGAAATAATGAGATTTGACGACTTGGTAGAAAATTCCTTTGTATTTAGGAGGGTTTTCTGCAAAATCTAAGACAAAACAGCAAGTTTTCCTGTCAATTCAGAGATGATACATAAAAGTTTTCTACCATCTTCATATATAGATGAAGGTCTTCTACTAGAATTAATAGAACAGGAGAGTTTTATGCCAGAACTCGGTAGCAAAAGAATTGGAAGGGTAATTTTTTTTTGCTTAACAACTCTGATTGACACTCGCACGAGACATTGATCTACGCATGAGCCCCAAGAATGATACTAAATTGGTTCTGTATGATCTCAGAATTGCCACAAGGTGAAAAGAAAACAAATGAAAAATGTTTGTGCAGCATTAAGATTTTTTCTATAAACCCCTACTTCTCTTTTGAGAATCCCTAGTAGCACTTTTTTCACATAATCTCCCAATGAACCCTGCAGTGCATCTACCTCCAATATCCATGGATTTAAAGTTGATCAGTCTCACCAGTTTACTTCATGATTTCTTTAGGGATCAAGGGAGGGCCTCCCAAACTTGGAGGATAATCCAAAATTTTCGTTCGAAAAGTCACCCAGTCACCCAGTACAAAATGATCATAAGTAACTAAAATAACAGGGTACCAAGCAAATTGCTTCTTTTCCCCACTGAAACATTCACACAAATCCAATCTAGCATTTCCCTTCAGGCACATCATCATCCAAACTTACTCCTCAAAAGGGAAAAAGTATCAGCAACAAGAATATGTCGTTACATGAGTAATTTTTTTAACGGCAATCTGTGAGTCGCCTTCTATGATTACATCCTCAATGTACATTCTACTAATTTCTGACAAAGCCCGCCATAGAAAGACTACATACATACAAATGATTGTTTCTTTTAGAGCAGAACTGTAGAAATAAGCCCCCCATGTTCCATTTCAGTTTCTAATGAAACAGCAATATGGAAGTCCATACATCATTTCCATACAGAGACATAAAGAAATACCAGCTCAAACACTCACCCTGAAGGATCATGATGAAACAAATACACATTAGTCTGGATATAAAGAAAAGCTGAGATAGGCCTTTCCTCATTCCTTCCAACAATTTCAAAGCCAACAAACCATCTCCGAGGAGAGAACCAATTCCTTCACTCACCCATCAGGATTTCAGTTTAAACAGCGATACAATGCACACTTTAGTGATACGGTGTAGCTGGTGTTATATTACGAGAAAGAGATTGTCAACAGATTCACGGTAATTTATTGCGCTATTTAGGGGAGGGAAGGATATGCAATTGTAGGATCCTTAAAAGGATATCTCTTAGGTCTTGGGTGGAAATGTCGATCCTAGAAATTTTGTTTTATTTTTTTGAAATATAAGATGTAGCTTGATGCAAGTTAGATTTGAACTCCAGACCTCTTGCCTACTGCAAAAGGTTTTAACATTAACTATAGTGACACTTACTTATCGATCCTAGAATTAAGTCTGCTTGAATATGGCTATTCTTTTTAATATATATATATAGACATGTGTAATATTGAAAAATGGTAATAGAAGAAAATCAATTGGTACAAGGAAGAGAAATTGTGTATCAATTTATATTTGAATTTTTGAAAGCACTGGCATATTTCCCAACAAAATTAGGCTTGAATAATTGGACACCCAAATCAATCAAATAAAAAATTAAATATGGTTCCGGTACAGACTCTACATTTCTTAATGGGTTTCAAGTCAGATGTGATTTGAATTTTAAATGGATCAGTGTGTGGCTCTTGTAAGCAAGCTCAGCCCCACCCACTATCTGATTTATAAGCCAAAACAGTTTTACTTCAAAAAATGCATAGAAGCCATAGATTCAATAATCCATATTTTTCACATCAAGCGATTGATTTCAGCATCCAACCATCCATCAGGAGCTAGGAAAGTCGATTATATTATATCATACAGGATGGTAGAATTTTTCTCAACATTTTCCAATAAAAAAAGGAAAAAAATACAGAAAGAAATCAAACCCCCCCCCCCCCCCCCCACCCCAAAAAAAAAAAAAAAAACACACCGCGCGCGCGCGCAACATGATTAAGTATAATGTTGTCAGAGTGACCATACATAGACTATAAGTTGAAAATAACGTATCTACATGACATGCACACTACAGAGTAATTTAACTGTGAAGTAGAAATAGAGATCCAAAGAGTTGACAGGGTGAGCGGTATTTTTTCGGCAGACCACATCAACTACAGTTTATGTTCTCAGGTATTGATGCATATCATAAGATAAAAGGAATAGTAGGGTGAGAGTTGCCAATGCCTTGCACTGCAGTATTATTCCTTAGGGAGAAAGATTAATACGAATGGAATTATCTGTCTATGCTAGCCACCACAAAGGCTGCAATCAAAGGGTAAATGACATAAATAAGAAGTATCTAATGTAACTTGTACTGATATTATAACAATGCTATTTACATAAATACAAAGACTTCTTCTCAAAAAGAAAAAAATAACAAGATTCTTTCATAAATATTTATCCAATAAAGCTGACAATAGAACCTAAGATAGCAAGAAATTCTTGGCAATAAGTAACAACCCTAAACACTATCCAATAGCCATTGTGAGAAATGCAACATAGTTTATTTTGTTTATTTATTTGAATAAAATTGACAACATGGCAAGATTGGCTGGCTACTGAGATGGAAAATATGCAGTGTGGATGACTAAATAAGATGGTTGAGGTAATGAAAGGAAGAAGAATGAAGATGAATAGAAAAGAGAGAAGAATTAGTATCAAGACAAATGATAAATTGTAAAAAGGGCCCGTAACCTGAGGAAATATGAATAGATGCTTGAATAAGAAAGAAAGTATAAACTTGATAAAAAGAAAGAAAAAAAGTAGAAAAAAGAAGAAATATTTGCTAACAATGCATAATTGAAGTCACTGTAAATAGTAAAAATTTCTCTAGTCATATAGAATTTCAATAGTGAGAGCACGAATAACAGCTAAGCAAAAAACTCAAACAACATGCTCTTCAACATCTTTCCTTACACTCCTGCATTGCAAAAAAATGACAATTTAGAACCATGCCATACAGAAAATGCTAGAATAAACTCTATCATATTTATCGTGATGTCTTACGTAATAAACATCACAAACAGAATAAAGAAGAAGACAATAACATCATGAATAAAAAGAAGATGAAAACATTAAAGATGATGAATCAGAGCATCTCCACACGGAGCCTGATTTAAGTGGGTGGGTGGAAGAAAGAATTTGTTGAGAGAGAGAGAGGAGAGGAGCTCATTCGTGAGGAAGGACGATAGAGAAAGAAGAGGGGATTTTTTTTTTTGGTTGGGGGGAGGGGAGGAGAGTGTAATATCCCTATTTTAAAGTACGGTATTTGGATAAAATATACTGGTATTTTAAATATGTACATGTATTTATTTTCATGTGATATAATATTACTCGTTGTTAGTAATATCTATGTTGTTACTGTTATTTATTATTATTAGACTGGTCATGTAATGTATTGGTATTATTAATATTATTATTTAGTTAAGTATTGTTACTACTAATGTTGGGTCATTATTTTGTAGTGTTATATTTCCCTTATCCTTGATTCCTATTTATGCCTTAATCCCTTGTATCCTTGTCTAGCCTCTCACCCTATTTTTCAATTACCGTTTAGATTCCATGGCCCATGATCCGTTATCCTCTTTTACATCCATTATCTAAATTCAAACCAAGACCCAACACTTAACCTAAATGGATCCTAATCTAGTACCCTCAAACCCAACACCCATTATCTTATTGGACTCAAGCCTCAACCCGTTAGCATAACCGCTACACACAAACCCAATAACCCATTCCTAAATAATCTCCCAAATCCTAACTATAAGATCAGATCCTAATCTAACTAACCCCCCTAAATCTCCACCAAATCCTAACCTATTCCCTAATCCATCTCTCCCTCACAGCCGCACAAAACTTCACCAGGATCTCTCCAGGTCGCATTCCCTCCTCCCTGCGCACCTCCAACCAACCCCCGAGATCCCCTCTTCTCCTCTCCCTCCTTGCAGCCGGCATCACCATCCAGCCGAGTTCCACCATAGTCATCTCCCTCCAGCAGGACGGCACATGGCAGCAGCACTCCAGGCGCTCGGCAGCCCCGTGGGAGCATCCAGACCAGCAACCCCGCCATCCATTGCAGCGTCACAACCAGATGCCCCATCTCCAGGCCATGGCGCACATCTACAGCAAGGTGAGCACCCATGGAAGCAGTCCAGGTCACAAAAGCAGGCCAACAACGAATCTCTTCCCCTTGTTGCAGCGCCCAACCATCCAGGCCACGCAATCCATTGACGCAACAGCACCAGCAGACCAGCGCGCACACGGCGACTTCCTCCGGTGCGCGGTCCAGCAGCGAGCAGCCCGGAGTTCCTCCTCCTTTCGCCCATGACAGCAGCAAGGCAGCTGCAGCATCTCCGTGCACGATCAGCCAGTCCCTGGCGCGCACCGTACCTCCAACAGGCCGTTCGTCCCCAATGTGAGTGTTTCTCTCTCCCTCTCTCTTTATTCAGTAAGTAATGGTAGATGTGTTTGTATATATGATAAATCATTAGATGCGTATATGTTTATGTGTGAGATTGCTAAGCTTGGATGCGGATCGACATCTCTTTAGTTTGTATGTTGAATGTTTAGAATAAATGATGCGTGTATATATGATGTTAGAACCCTCATGTTTATCCTATGAGTATCTAGATTAGTTGTGTAGACTTTACATGATGGAGCCCTTATGTGTATTGGAGAGAAGATGGGAAGAGGACTGATGTATCTCAGATCTGTCTGTGGCTGACAGAGCCGGATTAGTCGACTAATACCCGTTATTAGTCGACTAATAGCTCTGTTAGTCGACTAACATTTTTCTCTAGTCGACTAATTTAGCTCCCAGAATATGTTGATCCTCTGTATTTCCACTGTTAGTCGACTTGATACATATAGTAGTCGACTAGCAGTTGGTGTAGTCGACTTACCCCCTTGCTATAGTCGACTAATATTGTGACCTGGAGCTGTTTAGTTCTCTGTATCCCTGTCAGTCGACTAGCCTTACCTGTATAGTCGACTTGCCTTGCCCCTAGTCGACTTGGACCACCTTTATAGTCGAACAACTCCTTCTCTAGTCGACTAGTCATTTTCCCTAGTCGACTAATATAGGTCTGTCAGCTAGGTGTAGTTCCTTTATTGGATGTAGACCTTACCCATGAGTTATGTAATGGATATAAATGGATGTATATGATTTCTAGAGATAGATAGTGGTGGTAATGACTTGATCTAGTAGAACTTAGATGCATGAATATGTTATGATACCGAGTGTTGGGATATAATGATTGATCTTAATAGGGGTGGTGATTGTGAAGACTTGGGAATCAGATTAGATTGTTAGAGTGAGAGAGCTGAGCTTGATTATTGATATATGTTGGAAATGACAATTGTTGTATCTGATTTCTCTCGATGTGTATCGATACTTGATGATCAAGTAACTATTGGACTGTGATTTGGACTGAACTAGAGTTATAGAGGATAGATGATATATTTTATGTAGAGGACTTCCAGACTTTTATTCTTTCTTTGTTAACAACTTAAATAATGATTCATTCAGATATTAATGTGGACTTGTGATGATGTTAGAGACTGGATTACTTCAGTTGATAGAGATTTAGTTATTGTGATAGTGACCTAGTCGATATCAGTGATCTTGTACCCAGGGTTACCAGATAGCAGTTATCAGTTCATTAATAGATTTGATTATCTTTTGATGATAAGACAGGTGAGAATTAATTGGATATTAGTGAGCTGAACTTGACTGGTCATGCATGATCCTAACTGATAACTTATTATTCAAGTTACTGGGAAAGTATAATTGACCGTAACCCCAGTACAGTTCTATTGTTCATCGTATACACGGTTACTGTTACTGTTACTGTTACTGATATTGTTCACCGCGTATACGATTACTGATTGACTGTTACTGTACTGTTATCGTTACTGTCACCTTATCGCCCCAGTATTCTAGCTAATATAGACATTGACTGATTTAACTGAATTGAATAAATAATAATGTGAATGGACAACTTACACCGGATTGGAAAAATTGATGGAGGAGACAGCATCTGTATTTTGGGTGGACCTAGGATACAGGTTGCGCAGCCGACTGAGGGTTCCACTGCAGGGTTCCTGGGGATGACTGACATCCCATCTGTACTGTTACTGTTCCACTGTTTTCACAGTGAGATTACTGTTACTGTTACTGTTACTGAGTACCTAGCGGTACGGCCTGATTCAGCGCCAGGAAACTGAGCCCGTAGTCCCGGGTATGTACGGGACCCACCTAAAGTATGGACAAAGTCTCTTCCACTAATTTCAATAACTTAGGACCCTGATTGACACGTGTAGTAGGCGTAGTATGGGATGCGTCTATTACAAGTGGCAATTGGTGTTCGCTGACATAATAAATGATAATGAACTGTTAATGTATTGTGACTGACATTAATCACCTGACTGTACATTTATATCACTGTGATAGACATATAACTATAACCATGACCGGATTGTATAACAGACTAGTGACATGCTAGGTTACACACCATAACGTCAGTGTTGTTTACAGTTATGTTAGTTACCTTGTTCTACATCCATGTTGTTATTCAGTGTTTATCATGTGATTTAATACTTTCAGTTATCTGTTATTATTATTTATGCACTGTTTATCTGCACGAGCTTTTCCCTTTACACACACACTCACCATGGTCGCGTTTCTGACGACCCTGAATTTGCACGTCCAGATATTGGACGGTTTGTTTCTGTGGTGCAGATGTTCGTTGCGCTCATATATAATGCGAGGAGCTTGAGTCTCTCTCTGATTCTGGTATTCTCATCCTTCTTATATTCATGTTACTTTCATGATTCTCCCTTTACCGCATTCAGCTGCCATTCTCTTTCCGTTATTCATCTGTTATCATGTGTAGTCTTATATGTATTATTGCAGTGATCGATGATTATTATATTTCTGATTTATAGCTTGTTTCAGGTTAATTTAGGCTTAACGAGTATGCGTGGGGTATTTTCCTTGCGTATATGCGTCGCCGACCTTCGTCGCGACTCCTTTCCCTCGTATTTTGGGAAGGCGGGGCGTGACAGGGTTTTCTTGGTATCAGAGCCAAGTTCGGCATAAAACGGATTTGATTCTTACTGATAACTTGAACGAGCTATAATTACACTGCAATATACATATATTATCCATCATGATATTCAGCCCATTTGGAATTGACTGTCCTCTTTTGAAAATCCATCTCTTTGATCTTTTGATCTCCCTGATCACATCTCTCCTATAGAGTAATCTTGGTTCCATCTTGATTCCTATTCTCCTTATCTATTCTATTTTTCTGATCTTGTCTTTTGGAATTGTTCACTTCATGCTGAAGATGGTAGCAGAGATCAGAGCGCGCAGCAGAATCGTGGTGTCCCAACGAGACGATGTGGAAGCTTGTTTGTATTCTTCTGTCTTGATTCTTGATTCTTTTATCATTCCCTACCTTATCTGAATTTCGAGGACGAAATTTTTATTAAGGTGGGTAGAATGTAATATCCCTATTTTTAAGTACGGTATTTGGATAATATACTGGTATTTTAAATATGTACATGTATTTATTTTCATGTGATATAATATTACTCGTTGTTAGTAATATCTATGTTGTTACTGTTATTTATTATTATTAGACTGGTCATGTAATGTATTGGTATTATTAATATTATTATTTTAGTTAAGTATTGTTACTACTAATGTTGGGTCATTATTTTGTAGTGTTATATTTCCCTTACCCTTGATTCCTATTTATGCCTTAATCCCTTGTATCCTTGTCTAGCCTCTCACCCTATTTTCCAATTACCGTTTAGATTCCATGGCCCATGATCCGTTATCCTCTTTTACATCCATTATCTAAATTCAAACCAAGACCCAACACTTAACCTAATTGGATCCTAATCTAGTACCCTCAAACCCAACACCCATTATCTTATTGGACTCAAGCCTCAACCCGTTAGCATAACCGACCCACAAACCCAATAACCCATTCCTAAATAATCTCCCAAATCCTAACTACAAGATCAGATCCTAATCTAAACTAACCCCCCTAAATCTCCACCAAATCCTAAACCTATTCCCTAATCCATCTATCCCTCACAGCCGCACAAACTTCACCAGGATCTCTCCAGGCCGCACTCCCTCCTCCTGCGCACCTCCAACCAAACCCCGAGATCCCCTCTTCTCCTCTCCCTCCTTGCAGCCGGCCATCACCATCCAGCCGAGTTCCACCACAGTCATCTCCCTCCAGCAGGACGGCACATGGCAGCAGCACTCCAGGCGCTCGGCAGCCCCGTGGGAGCATCCAGACCAGCAACCCCGGCCATCCATTGCAGCGTCACAACCAGATGCCCCATCTCCAAGCCATGGCGCACATCTACAGCAAGGTGAGCACCCATGGAAGCAGTCCAGGTCACAACAAGAGCCAACAGCGAATCTCTTCCCCCTGTTGCAGTGCCCAACCATCCAGGCCACGCAATCCATTGACGCAACAGCACCAGCGGACCAGCGCGCACACGGCGACTTCCTCCGGTGCGCGGTCCAGCAGCGAGCAGCCCGAGTTCCTCCTCCTTTCGCCCATGATAGCAGCAGGGCAGCTGCAGCATCTCCGTGCACGATCAGCCGAGTCCCTGGCGCGCACCGTACCTCCAACAGGCCGTTCGTTCCCAATGTGAGTGTTTTCTCTCTCCCTCTCTCTTTATTCAGTAAGTAATGGTAGATGTGTTTGTATATATGATAAATCATTAGATGCGTATATGTTTATGTGTGGAGATTGCTAAGCTTGGATGCGGATCGACATCTCTTTAGTTTTTATGTTGAATGTTTAGAATAAATGATGCGTGTATATATGATGTTAGAACCCTCATGTTTATCCTATGAGTATCTAGATTAGTTGTGTAGACTTTACATGATGGAGCCCTTATGTGTATTGGAGAGAAGATGGGAAGAGGACTGATGTATCTCAGATCTGTCTGTGGCTGACAGAGCCAGATTAGTCGACTAATACCCGTTATTAGTCGACTAATAGCTCTGTTAGTCGACTAACAATTTTCCTCTAGTCGACTAATTTAGCTCCCAGAATATGTTGATCCTCTGTATTTCCACTGTTAGTCGACTTGATACATATAGTAGTCGACTAGCAGTTGGTGTAGTCGACTTACCTCCTTGCTATAGTCGACTAATATTGTGACCTGGAGCTGTTTAGTTCTCTGTATCCCTGTCAGTCGACTAGCCTTACCTGTATAGTCGACTTGCCTTGCCCCTAGTCGACTTGGACCACCTTTATAGTCGAACAACTCCTTCTCTAGTCGACTAGTCATTTTCCCTAGTCGACTAATATAGGTCTGTCAGCTAGGTGTAGTTCCTTTATTGGATGTAGACCTTACCCATGAGTTATGTAATGGATATAAATGGATGTATATGATTTCTAGAGATAGATAGTGGTGGTAATGACTTGATCTAGTAGAACTTAGATGCATGAATATGTTATGATACCGAGTGTTGGGATATAATGATTGATCTTAATAGGGGTGGTGATTGTGAAGACTTGGGAATCAGATTAGATTGTTAGAGTGAGAGAGCTGAGCTTGATTATTGATATATGTTGGAAATGACAATTGTTGTATCTGATTTCTCGATGTGTATCGATACTTGATGATCAAGTAACTATTGGACTGTGATTTGGACTGAACTAGAGTTATAGAGGATAGATGATATATTTTATGTAGAGGACTTCCAGACTTGTTATTCTTTCTTTGTTAACAACTTAAATAATGATTCATTCAGATATTAATGTGGACTTGTGATGATGTTAGAGACTGGATTACTTCAGTTGATAGAGATTTAGTTATTGTGATAGTGACCTAGTCGATATCAGTGATCTTGTACCCAGGGTTACCAGATAGCAGTTATCAGTTCATTAATAGATTTGATTATCTTTTGATGATAAGACAGGTGAGAATTAATTGGATATTAGTGAGCTGAACTTGACTGGTCATGCATGATCCTAACTGATAACTTATTATTCAAGTTACTGGGAAAGTATAATTGACCGTAACCCCAGTACAGTTCTATTGTTCATCGTATACACGGTTACTGTTACTGTTACTGTTACTGATATTGTTCACCGCGTATACGATTACTGATTGACTGTTGACTGTACTGTTATCGTTACTGTCACCTTATCGCCCCAGTATTCTAGCTAATATAGACATTGACTGATTTAACTGAATTGAATAATAATAATGTGAATGGACAACTTACACCGGGATTGGGGAAATTGATGGAGGAGACAGCGTCTGTATTTTGGGTGGACCTAGGATACAGGTTGCGCAGCCGACTGAGGGTTCCACTGCAGGGTTCCTGGGGGATGACGGACATCCCATCTGTACTATTACTGTTCCACTGTTTTCACAGTGAGATTACTGTTACTGTTACTGTTACTGAGTACCTAGCGGTATGGCCTGGTTCAGCGCCAGAAAACTGAGGCCGTGGTCCCGGGTATGTACGGGACCCACCTAAAGTATGGACAAAGTCTCTTCCACTAATTTCAATAACTTAGGACCCTGGTTGACACGTGTAGTAGGCGTAGTATGGGATGCGTCTATTACAAGTGGAAATTGGTGTTCGCTGACATAATAAATGATAATGAACTGTTAATGTATTGTGACTGACATTAATCACCTGACTGTACATTTATATCACTGTGATAGACATATAACTATAACCATGACCGTATTGTATAACAGACTAGTGACATGCTAGGTTACACACCATAACGTCAGTGTTGTTTACAGTTATGTTAGTTACCTTGTTCTACATCCATGTTGTTATTCAGTGTTTATCATGTGATTTAGTGCTTTCAGTTATCTGTTATTATTATTTATGCACTGTTTATCTGCACGAGCTTTTCCTTTTACACACACACTTACCATGGTCGCGTTCTGACGACCCTGGATTTGCACGTTCAGATGTTGGATGGTTTGTTTCTGTGGTGCAGATGTTCGTTGCGTAATGCGAGGAGCTTGAGTCTCTCTCTGATTCTGGTATTCTCATCCTTCTTATATTCCTGTTACTTTCATGATTCTCCCTTTACCGCATTCAGCTGCCATTCTCTTTCCGTTATTCATCTGTTATCATGTGTAGTCTTATATGTATTATTGTAGTGATCGATGATTATTATATTTCTGATTTATAGCTTGTTCAGATTAATTTAGGCTTAACGTGTATGCGTGGGGTATTTTTTCTTGCGTATATTCGTCGCCGACCTTCGTCGCGACTCCTTTCCCTCGTATTTTGGGAAGCGGGGCGTGACAGAGAGGGAGAGGGAGACTTCACTGAGATGATGACATCACAATTGGAATAAGAAAGAAGACAAGAGTATTGTAAATGATAAATCAGAGCGACTTCATGCAACGCCAAGTTAGGGGTCAAGGATAGAATTTATTGAGAGAGAAAGAGAGAGATAAAGAAGAGTAGAGAAAGAAGAGAGAGAATTTTGAGTGGAGGGAGAAGAGGAAAGGGTTTTCCTTTCTTTCTTTCTTTTGTTTATTTTTTTTTTGATATATAAAGAGTTTAAATGATAAACAGAATATTAAAAAAATAAAGATCGGGAAAAATAGATGGTAGAACAAAGAAGGACGGGGACATAAATTGTACACATGTTTTGAAGTATTTGCTTTTAAAAATAGTTAAATAAGAATGCCATATTGTAATAAAACCATGTGAGATACATCATGCAAGTACTATGAAACTCATGCTAAACTTTGCTACTCTGAATCATACATTTCAAGTGAAACGAGTAATATATGTGCTTCTTAATGCTTTGGATTCACAACGAAAATTGCGAGTAACTTCAAAGAAATTACTTTGGATTTATTTTTTGATGTTTTCTCATTATTTTTGTCGTTTGTGTACGTGCATTTACTGCTGGATAAGACTACAACTCTGCTATGAGATATTAAAGAAGACTGATATTATTTAATGTATGAGTATATTGGACAAAAACTTAATCTTGTCGAAGAGAGTTTCATGTCTTTCGCAGTAATAATTCATGAAAAGTCAGTATAAATGATTTCTCGACTTAGATGCTAAAAAAAGAGTCGGTGATTGATTCGGATAGAACTTTTTGAATCAAGTGCTTTACCTTAATTCGTAACTAATAGGATTTGTAATTGCATAAAACTTCAAACGGTGTTGTATATTAGAAAGATGTATCAAACATATGATCTCTTACAATTCTTCAGCTTCATTGAAGACATGACAGACCTCAATGTTGCTGGTGATTCCACATCACGAGTAACATTGTGGAGTTCTATCTCGGCCTAGCTTGCTTGCATGTAACTCATGGGGTGTTGTGATTCTGAATAGAAAACAAGTGAATAGAAATTGGATTAATACTTTTTCGGTTTAGCTAATAATCTTTCTTGTATTAGATTTTAACATGAATAAAACAGGATCAATTGACTCTATGCATAGATATCAATATCATTTATAATAGATCTTGAGATGGGGCTTTAAATAACACAACTTTAACTTTAACATTACAAATGTGCATTTAATAATATCAGCTGAAATAAAATACCTTATAATAACTGCATGCCATCATAATAACTGTCTGAGAAAATCTCATGAAACTGAAATATAAAAATGTACTAAGGACACAAATGACATTACTGAAAATTTGACATAAACTCTCACTCAAAAGGACAATCACAGATATACTCCCGCTCAAAAAAATAATAATCACGATGACTCTAGTATCCCCATGCATGCACAATGTCCCTGAAAGGTGGTCACTAAGAGTCTTTTGGTAAGTTGGTCTGTAATATTCTCCAGTGTGGACTTATGCACCATGTCAAAATTAGCGCATCAGATTGACAAAAAAACTAATGCAAAATGAAACTCCTTCTCTGCCAACCTAAAGTTTGAGTGCAGAAATAAAATCGTTCAAATGAGCAATACATAATCTCACTCAGCTATCCGGTTACAAGACCAATATATCACTATGTTGTATCAACAATTAGATCAATATATAAGTCAAAAGTGACCTAATCAATCAATACATAATCTAACACTGTAGAAGGTACTTTCTCTCTTAAGCTAAGAAGCTCTTGTCGGATCAAAATACAGTGATAGATCTAAAAACAATATCATTTTATACTACAACATAAGATAATGAAAATTCAGGTATGGTGTTATTGAGCAACAATTTCTTAATCTTTTAGAAAACTATAAAAAGGTTTAGAGTTTTGATCATCCTGATCGATCTAGTAATAATATTCTCTCCCTCGATTAAACCTTACAGTTTTCATCTTTTGATTCAATTGTCACTCAATTCCTAATTGAAAAGTCTTGAAAATTTTTAAGGAATCTGATTTCTTGTGGAGGAGAAAGACATGGACATAATGAAAGAAATCATTAATGATTATATTGAAATATCTATGACTTCTCCGAGAAGGGTGAGAAATATGCCCAAAATGTTTATGCCATAACCTAGAGGACTGCAGAAAAAATCTAGAGCATTTTGCTGTAGGCAAAATATTATCATAAAGACTGGCACCTGATAAAAATTATTCATATGATGCATCCAATGTCAGTTTGAATGAATTATTAACCAACAAATCAGAATCAGCAGAATCACCATAGAGATGGATAATAAAACTAGATTCATTCAAATTAGCACTACAATCAGAATTCTTAAAAATGACATCATATATAAAAGAAATTATTCTAGAACATAGATCAAAGTATGCTCAAAATGACAAATAAAAGATTTCTTTCAAATTTAAAATATGACAAGAATAAAACTTGTTTGAAAGTTTTTATGAACTATATTATAGTGCCTACCCTTGACAGATCCCTTAAACTAATGCTTGATGACCATAAACAAATCCTTAGCATTCTCCTTCTCAGGAATTCTACCACTCATAATGGGGTGTATAGAAGACTTAATTATGAGAATACTCATCTTTAAGGCTTTAACCCATTTGTTGATAGACACCTGAGTTGCTGCCTTTTGAGCATCAGTAGTCGCTCAATAATGGGCTTGTCTTCAGCTAGCACAAAATTATAGTCAATAAACACAATACTATCTGAAGTTTCATCGTTCATGATGAATAATTTGAGTATGTCAACATCTTTATTCCAGTCAAATGCTTCTGAATTAAGGTGTGATTCATAACTGTAGCGGAAATAAATTCTTGACAGGATTAATATTTACTGACACATAATAAATTATGTGAATATATTTGCATTAATTTTTTACTGTCACGAACCTATCCGGGGTTAGGATGGTCGAGTTAGAGTGGCATTGTGTTCATGGTTCATGCCTTTCCATTCTGCGGGTCCGATAATCAACAATTTAATCTTGCCTTTGGGCAATGACTAATTATGATTGTACCCAGTTGATGATAAAATCATGCTCAAGACTAGACTAACCACGTTCGGGTCAATTACAGACACTTCCTTCCTTTGGGCTTAGGATTATCCTAATCTTACCAACACATGTAGTCTATCTTACTCTATTAGATTACTTAAAATTCTGAATTAAGGTGTGATTCATAACTGCAGCGGAAATAAATTCATGACAGGATTATATTTACTGACACATAATAAAATTATGTGAATATATATGCATTAATTCTTTACTGTCACGAACCTATCCGGGGTTAGGATGGTCGAGTCAGAGTGGCATTGTGTTCATGGTTCATGCCTTTCTACTCTGTCTCTGACAATTAACAATTTAATCTTGTCTTTGGGCAATGACTAATTATGATTGTACCCAGTTGATGATGGAATCATGTTCAAAACTAGACTAACCACATTCGGTTCAATTACAGACACTTTCTATCCTTTGGGCTTAGGGTTATCCTAATCTTACCGACACATGTAGCCTATCTTACCCTACTAGGTTACTTAAAAATTTTATAATCACCTTTTGGTAATATATAAAACTTTAAATAATCTAACACCACTGTCAATCTTAATGGGTCACAACTAGATGGTCCCAAAATAAGAGTAAAATAAAATATGTTACTGAATAGTCTACATTTGAGTAAATCTACCTAGTCATATTAGGTTTTACTCAAATGATCGTTAATCTTATCTCACATAAATCCCATTGAAGATATTGTACTTTATGAAATGTGATGATATTTGCTTTCATCAATGAAACCTTAGTGAAAACTTTTAAAAAGTTTAATTGAACACAAGTAATGATATTTACATTCACAATTTGATCAGAAAAATCACATTTACCTTAAGTTGTCAAAAACTTTACTGGGGTTGTCAATTATATAAGATAATAATACTTTCATGAACTTATGCGAAACTAATAGGAAACTTATATAAACTTAAAAGAAAATTATGATTGTATCTACTAAATTTTAAGTATACTTACATCTGCAGATCAAATTTGCTATTTAAAATTAGAATTAGTTCACTCGCAGAGTATGTGAATCTCATCGTTCATGGCATTACATGATTTTAAATAGCAACAATTAATATTTCAAATACATCTAATCAGACAAGAGAAACTAAACTTAGATGAAATTCAACATCTCAATTATAAGTCCCTAAATAATATAAATTGGATTTACAATACTATGATTCTCAACTTGAACAATTTCATAATAAAAGAATTTTAAACTGTAAGTAAACAAATGGCCAAATAGCCATACCTCTGAAAATTTATAACCAAATGGATAAATAAGACATGAATGTCTAGTCACCGTGATTATCATTGCGATTGTACCTTATATTTAATCAATATGATATTTAATACCATTTGTATTTCAGTCACAAAATCATAATTTGAAAATCTCCACAAAATTATAGCTTGAAAATCTCCTCAATTTTTCAAGAAAACAATGTAGATTGATAATCCACATAATAGAACACTAATAGGGTCCAAATTTAATATTGAAACACATAAATAAAATACAAAATAAAATCTTCAAATTTGCCACATGCATCCAGTTCAAACAAATACTTTGGATACTGAAGAATATCACTGCCTTTTTTTTTAATTTGAACACTGAAGTATGTGTATCTCTGAAAATATCTTAACAAAAGAAGAGAAACTTAGCTCTTTTATTGACATTTAAAATTCATCTTACTTGCATGCACAAAATATGATGGGAGAATACTTGACACGCTTTAATTATTTGATGAATATCATTGGTAATTTTTTTTATTTGGATTCAAAGAGATCAAATTTTTAATAAAATTTTAAATGAAATCTCCAAGAAATACAAAATTGTTACAATTTAAAAATACTCATGTATAAATAATATTTAAAACTCAAATATAGTTTCCGTGAATAGATAATTTAAAATTGCCAAGATATCTTTTTATATCCTTCACATGAAACTCTAGAATAATTTCCGTAAATTCAGAAAATCCAACCTGAGAGAGAATATTCTCTTGCATAAGCAAATCAACTACTCATTTATATCTTTTAAATAAAATTATCCAATCTACCAGTCTCAGTCCATAACTTCGTTATTTATTATCAAAATAAGAGATAATATTATAAGAGATTTTTTTTTAAAAAAACAAGAAGACAATTAAGATAGGAAAGATAACTTATCTCATTCCTAACCCAAACAACATATTTAGTGTTCATCTACAAAATCAATTGTCACAAGGGACTCTTTAGATAATGTTTATCTTTGAAAGGATTAAATTTGAAATGTCATAGGCAAAGCATACAGGGATATGATCTGAAAATAATCAATTCAATAATCGAAAAATAATCAATTCCTCAAAATTCGTGTCTAAAGGCAAATAAATAATTTTGAAAAAAACAAAACTTAAATCCTCCCAATAATAGCAGCCTCTTCAAAAAAGCAGGAAGAAGGAAAATAAATAAATTGTTTAAAAGCCTAAAAGAAAAGCAACCATACTCAAATTAATCCCTCAGTTGTCCTCATCTCTTTCGATCTATCCTTTTTGATTCAGAGTTACAACATAATACTTCTCAACTAAAATTAACAATAATCATACATGATTAGATCCTAAAATATAGATAGCATAGTAAGGCTCTGATACCACTTGTTAGATATTAACATGAATAAAACAGGATCAATTGCCTCTATGCATAAATATCAATATCATTTATAATAGATCTTGAGATCGGGCTTTAAATAACAGACATTTTCGAAAGATGATGAACTATACTCGGATCTAGATCTTCGCTATAGGGAACGAGACGGAGAGCTTTCTCTCTGCTAAACCTAGCCTCCTATGGGTGGAGAATAATGCCTCTCTGTAGAGAGGGACTTCTTCTCTATATATAATCCTTTATTAGTGGCCTTCCCATAATGCCCCTAATCCTAATTAGAGATTAGAATTAGGTTCCACCGACCTTTACAACTTAGTGCACCTATTAGACACACTTAATATGTTGACTAACATAAATTGCACGTGTGTTATGGTATGGGATAAGAAATAGTGTAACCCCCTGATCCCCGGTGTACGTATCACCGTATCGGTACGCGATACGACGTACAAAATTGATTTGACCTCCGTGGTAGTCCGATTGAGCCGATTTCAGTTTCAAAAATCATTTCCTAATATTTTAGATTTTTCAGGATTTTCTAGAATTTTTCTAGATTATTTTGGAAAATCTCCGTAGTCGGTGTCGACCGATACCGATAATTGGCCTTGCTATTTTTATTTCACAAACGGAGTTGGATATTGAGAATTCGTTTTCACCGTGTGTCTTAGAATCACATGAGCTACCTTTGGGTATTTTTGAGAATTTTTTTGAATTTATCGAAAATCCGTCCAAATCGGCGTCGCCCGTATCGGCGAGACACTCCGGGATTTTTAATTTGGAAACGGATAGAATTTCTTCAACCGTCTTCATATTACGGCTCAAAATAATATTCTCTATTTTTTGTAATTTTTGAGCACCGTTCGGATCTAGTCGAATTTTGGACCAATACTACAATATTTTAATATTATATATATTTTTAATCTTTTTCTTTCCTCTTCTTTTCCCTTCCTCTTCTTTTCAACGCTGGCGACTTCCAGCGACTTCATCCACCGACTCTCTCTCCCTCTATTAAAATATCTCTCTCCCTCTCTCATTCAAATCCCCCTCTCTCCCTCTTTCTCGTTCTCTGATCGCACCGCCGGCGGGGCGGAGCCGCCGGCGGTGGCGCGTCGCCGGCGGGGCTGGCCGCCGCCAGCCCCGAACTCCCTTTTCTCTCCCTCTTCTCTCTCTCCACCCTTTTATTCTCTCTCCCCCTCTCTGTTTGCGGCCCCGCGCGGCCCAGACCGCCGCCGGCGGCCTGAGCACCGCCGGCGGGCCTGGGCGACCGCCGCCCCCGCAGCCCTGCCCCCACCGCTTTCTCTCTCCCTCTCTTTTCCATCCTCTCGCGCTGGCGACCGGAGCGGCGCCGGAGCACCGCCGGAGCGGCGGCCGCGCCACCGCGCGGCTGGCGGCGGTGGCCGCGCCAGCCTCCGCAGCCGCGGGCGGCAGCAGCAGCTGCTGCTGCAGGCAACAGGAAGGAAACCCAAACGGGTTTTGGGTTTGGGTTTGGTCCAGACCCGACCCATTTGCCCCCAACCCGACCCATTAAAGGTACGATTACACTTAAGCCCCTGTAAATTTCTAAATTACTTTTAGCCCCTGTAAAAATTACAAATAGCCCCCTGACTAATTTCTGTTATTACGTAATTAACCCATTTGTATTATTTTTAGTATCCGGGCGATATCGGGAGCATCTGGACTCCGATTTGGGCGATTCTGGATTCGTTGCAATCGTGGGAAAGAGAGCGACATTTCTATGGCTAGTTTGTGAGTGTTTTCCTTTTATAAATTATATTTTATCATGATTAATATCTTGATTGGTTGCCTAATTAAGAATAAAACATGATTATCGGTAAATCTTGATAATTAGTGTAATCCCTGCATTTAAGGCGTAATAAAACCCGATGTAGTCCACGGACTGATTGGTTAGTTAATGAGATGAGGAACACTAGTCACTAACTTAATAATTCAACTAGATCATTATGTTTCATACTGTGGTGAAACCTATATGTAACACTCGAGTAAATGATCTAGTTCTATCACACCGGACACGGTTGTTTACATACAACGCATTGTATACTTCCGTCTATCTGTTGCATAAAGACTTGGTAACCGTCCATCTGTCACATAGAGACTTGGTAGACTAAACATATACTCGGGACACCATGACTTGCATATCCTGTCACACTTGACACTGTTATCGCTTGCACCGATACTATGACACGTCACTCTATTATTTCGTATTCATATGCCATCGACATATAGATGCACCACTGCACGAAAGACCAACATTTCATATTATTTTCCTCATCATTACATGCCTGCTCGTACTCAGTTATGCCATGTTTACACATCACGGTTCCACTTGACACTAGTATTGCATGTTCATGAAGCACATATATATTCACCAGTATACATGCATGGCTTGTGTTTATATTCTTGTCATATGGATCCCTGTTCATGTTACATGTCTTATTGTTCCATGTTACTGTATTCATGTTATATGATTGTTTTCCCGTTACTGATATTGTTATTTCCGTTACTGGATACATGATCCCGTTACTGATATTATTATTCTTGTTACTGGGTATATGATCTGTTGATATGCGATGCGTGGCATCTCACATCTACTGTTTCCTGTTTCCCGTTATCATGCTACCATGTACTGTTCTAGTACTTGATATACTATGTAGTTCATACTTGTATTCTGGTACACAAGTTATTAGCACAGTCACGCCAGCGTCCGGCGGAACTTGTGTGGAACTAAGTGCCACACGGAGCAAAGTGCCACATCACACCTATACGTGGTGGGGGCCACCTCTTGAATCCGTGGGGGCCACCTCTAGAATCCTCACCTCCGTCTGGTGTTGGGTGACGAGGATGTCTCCAGTGTTCTTGTTATTGATATAGTTACTGATCAGACTCAGTATTCTTGTTATACATGGTATTCCCGTTATATGCACGGTCATGCTGGCGTCTGGCACATGGTGTGTGGAACTAAGTGCCACACGGAACAAAGTGCCACACTACAGACATGGTGGGGGCCACCTCTTGAATCCGTGGGGGCCACCTCTAGAATCCCACATCGCGGGGTGTCGGCATGATGGAGGCATCCTCAGTGCACTGACTATTCAGACCCAGTACATGATCCATTTAATAACCCAACAATAGTAACGTCAGGAACACTTGTTATTTGGTCACTCTCTCGTTTGGATAATGGTACCCGTATGCCATGTCCGGATGGGTTCGACTGGAATGCGGGCTCCAGTATGAACTACCAGTGATATGGGACACTGGAAGAGAGCGAGTAAAATACCGAGTGCTACTGATTGTTATTATTGTATAAAGAACATGACATGCCTGATATATGTATCCTATTGTGTGGATATAATTGTTACTGTTTCTGATTATTTATTCGCTATCATGTCACCTGTATATCATGTTACATTTTCTGATATTCGTTACATTCCATGTGGTAGCATGCGATTCATACTATGCATTGCATATGGTCTGTTTCCTGTATTCCTTGTAGACATCATGACTATATATGCACGACACCATATGATGGTTATATTGCATATGCCTACCTGCATGTTCACATTGTATATGCCCACCTGCATGTTCATTTACATCACTGCATATTCATTTCCATCACGTCACCACTAGACAACATTATTTATTATATAAACTGGATCAGACTCATGACCCGAGGGTGACCGACTAGGTAGTGATGGTATTAAAAGAGGACATGTTTCTATATTTCTACTGATTCATATATGCTTATTATATGGTATCACTTCTACAACATCTTGTATTATATATTCGTATCATGCTTGTATTATTATAGTATATATTACTGCCTCCTTCATTTTACCACTCACTAGGTCGCTTTCTGACGACCCTGGGTTTGCGTGCCCAGATTGGAGATCCGCATACCGTAGTATTCGAGAGTGCCTTGGAGTCACATAGGAGATTCCTCATTGAGACACTTCATAGGTATCTTTATGATTTATTTCTGTTATCTTATTTGTCCCTATTTTTCATATCAGTTATGATCGCTGATCTCCTTCTGCAGGTATTCTTGTACTTATTTTATGCTGGACCTCATGACTATATAGAGGTAATGTACTGTACTAAGGCTTAACGTACGCGTGAGCGTGTAGTCACCTCGCGTATGTACGTCGCCATAACGTCCCCGTACCTGCGGGATCGGGGAGTTACAAATAGAATATGAATCGAATCAAGAAATATCTTACATCTTGTCCCTAATATCACAAAAAGAAGCAAGATTCTTTATCAGTCAGTGTGTCTTCTGTTCTGTCAGTAGGAATCTTCCTTGTTCTGCTCTTTGTATTGCCGCTTCCACATCGCAAAAAACTTGGGCCCAATTCAGGAGTTAGGACTTTGGAGAAGTTATAGGATCCACAAACGATGTGACATTGCCTTCAATTGAATCCAAAGCAGAACCCACCATCAAAAGATCCTAAAAACACATCACATTCAAATTAGTTCCCAGTGCGAAAAACAAGCATATCCCTCGCAGAATATACGCCATACTGTCATCTATATAGCGACTTATGATACGTGCAGTCACCCTCAGGTGTGTGTGGCTGTGGGTGGAGGGTAGGTGGAGTTGTTTTGGGTGATAAAATATATAACTCTCAATATTTACAGTAACTTTGCAGTCTTGGTTGCAGGTGAAGATTTTAATATAATATAAGAACAACAGAGTTAAATTTTAGCTTGGATATGAATTTGAAGAGTGAATTTAAAAAATATATACATATCATTGTATAAAAACTCAAGTTTCAGGCCATAAAACGTGCAGTTCGACACACGAGAGCATAACAAATATAATATATAGCTCTCAATTTTTATCACAGCCTCAGAGGAGAGACTTTAACTATCTACGGTCACTAGTCTTTTTTGTTGAAAGCGCGCGCACACGCAAAATGAAATATGAATAGAGGTCAACAGTAGACAATTAATATTTACAGTCTGTCATATCTTATTTTTGTTCTTAATGGTTTAATTTCTGGCAATTTACTTAACTCACATGCGCGCACGTACACAGGCATGTGCGCGCACATATAAACTGTATCATAATTTTATTAAACAAAACGAAAATTTCCCTTCAAAAAAGTATAACACAAATTAAATGATACAAATAATTCATGTTGTAATATGCTTTGTTTGGAAACGATGCCCAACTTTACCGTTTATTTTAATTAAAAAAATGTCTAGTTTTGTTACCTTGTAATTTTATAATATTAAACTGTCTTAATGTCACAATAATATCAGTTGCATCACAACGCGTTGGGATCGATCACCATAAAAATACCACCAACTTCAAAAAAAATAAAAATATTGGATTTATAATTTTTCAATGTTTTATAATTCAAGTAGCAATATAATAAATAGCAAAAATAAGGTTTATATTTTTTTTTCTTTATTTTTTGTTTGTTCATATGTGTATTACTACTGTTGTTATGGGATACGGGAGAAAACTAACATTATTTAATATCTAATTATAATTTTAAAAAAAAACGCACTAAGAGAGGGGAAGTATTTCATGAAGGCTTAACACTGATGAAATATTGTGTTCTTAGTGCAAAAGAATCATTTGAAAGAGTAAACTTTAGGATTATAGCCTGCAGATCGATCCCTATTAGTGTATTAATTAATCAAAATAAACGATTTACATCTATATTGTAATATTTTCTCAGTACTCTTTCACTAACTTTAGAAAATGAAAGAATAAGAAAGCATTTCGGCGAAACACTAAAAATATCTATTACCAACAACATAATTGAAACTTAAAGAAAATCAGTCAGTTGATTTGCTTCTCCCTTAAGATGAGAGATTCTCAAATTTCATTTGAAATTCTTGAGTACTTTTTTACGGAGAGGCTTTTCATTTAGGGTTTTAATTCATGAAAATTTGGCATAAGCAAATTTTTCCTGAAGACAGTTGCTTGTGGTAAGATAGGATATGTGACGACTTCAAACAGATATGAAGTAATTAGCATGATGTAACTTTCAAAGTCAACATACATACATATAACATCTTCGCATTCTATGTTATTGGGTAATTTAACATACATTTCAAATGTAATGAAAAGAAGTTAGAGAAACAACAATTGTACTATAAACATTACATTTTCTTATTTTTCTTCTTAGCACTAATTTGTTTGCGTAAAGCTTTCTTCTAGAGATTTTCAAAAAGAAGAAAAATGAGACAAGTTTAGTTTTTTTCTTTTTCTTTTTTTTTTTTTTTTGCATGGTTACCCACCCTCAAAGTGGCTTTTTTTTTCCCCCTTTCAGATGGTATCCTTTTTAGAATTTTGGCTGAGCTTCTCTTTTCAATTAATTTAGAGAAAATCTCAACTACAAATTTCTTTCTGTCTTAGTTTTAATCTACGTCAGCATAAATTGATTCCTCTCACCACACCACTTCTTTATAATTTTTATTTTCTCATTTACCCTTTTGCATTGCTCCTGACGTTGTTCTCTCCTTAATCCTGATCAGACGCAGAGTGATTCGCGAATCGGCCTCGCGGTCAGGTCGTTGTGGGGGTTGGAAGGGGGGCGGAGAACCTCCAAACCAATTTTTTTGAGATTGGCCTTTTACAGATCTCGTTTATTCATACTCGTGATGAGTTTTGTTTGTGTTTGTGTTTGTGATCAATGTGATATTTAGATCTGAACTGTATATCGATCATTACTACTACAGTCAAAGTTCTCACAAAGTCCTTATATAAATGATTGTGACCTTGAGTTTTTTATTTATTTTCTGCCGAAAGATGACAATGCAGAAATGTGAGAAATCATTTTTATGTGAGGAATGTGAATCAAGGACTGCGACTCATAACGTGATTTTGATTTTAGGGGAGCTAGAGGTTTAGAAGGGACTAAAGCTGAGGATTGCGACCATGGTAGCAATCCTTATTATAAGTAACAATCGTTATAATAAGGTCTGTGACCATAAGGATTGCAACGAAGCAGTTCTCAAAAAGTCGCAGTTGCGGAGCGCTTCGAAGTCAAAGTCGAAATCACAGTTCTCAAAATTGCAGTTGCAGTTGCGGAACGCTTTCAGTTGCGGTCGTGGTTCAGATTAAAAGTTTAAACATGGGTATTTTAGTGTTTTTTATTTCGTGATTAAGACCCCACTAGACACGTGTTTGCATTCTAGTACCCACTAAGAAAAATGAGACTCAGGCGGAAAAATAATAAATGAAGTTTTCGCTAATTAAGTTTTAATAAAAGAAGCTCAGCAAAAATCCCCCTACTCTTTTTTTCGCACATTTCAACAATAACTTTTTGTTAGACTAGCATACCAAGCACATGCTATAGACGTTGAAATAAGATGAAATAGAATTTAATAGTGAAATATAATTATCTTATACTAATTTATGTTATCAATTAATTATTTTTCAACACACACATTATACATTGTAAAGAAAATTTGATTTATCTCCCATAAGGTATTGAGAAAATGTTGCAATAATATTTATTTGAATTTAAGCATGAGATAACATATATAAAAGAGATAAAAAAAAAAGAGTAAGTAATAGTTATAATGTGTTTATTCAAAAAGAAATAAAATATAAGAGAATACACTAATATTTTCAATGATTTTAGAAAGTCCATAAGATTTTTTTCTGAAGCTTAATTAAACACAAAAAGTTTGAGATTGATTTTCATCATTTAGTTAAAGATTTTTCTCTAAAAAAATACTTTTTTATAAGGAGAAATTTAGATTTTCATATTGTTTTCTATTTTGTATATAATAGTTTGAACACTATAAATTACGTCTTCGTTATATAATGACTTGAATATTAGTTGCTGATTAAGTGTTTTCAAATTGAAAAGTATAGATATAGATATTTAATTGAGATGAAAAAATCTATGAGAGAAAGAGAGGGGATGTTGTTGATTGAGATGAGAAAAGATGACAAAAAATATCAAAACGATCAAGATTGAGATTGTTGAGACTGAAAAAGATATTAAATTCTGAAACTTTATTTATCAGTTAAAAATAAAAATTACTAAAATTGTTATCTCTAATTAATATAGTTCAAATTTTCAAATGAAATTATTAATTTTTTTTCAACTTAAAGTCAAAACTGATTGAACTTTGTGATTTTTATAATAGTATAGATAAATCAATTTATAATGTGAGACATTAATATTAGTTACAGGACTTGGAAGTATCGCCCTTTATCGCTATACAATATGTTTATTTATGTTTTTGTCTTTTCTGTTTTCTTTGTTTCTTTTTTTTAACCCTTCTTTTTACTGTTATTTTCTTCAATCTATTATTTTTTTTGATTGTTTCCCACCGGCGGGAAGCGCCTCGCCGGTTGTGGTCTTCCGCTACCGTCCCCCACGGGCCGCCTCTGCACGCCGGCAGCAGCCCCATATAAACCGTGAATTTGGGTCCAATTCAGGACTTAGGACTTGGGCCATTGGCCCCAAAGTTAGTGTAATTTATCCATTGGGCCCGATTCATCTCTTTTGATGGAATTAGATCATGATTTCTATAATGTCCTAATCACAGCTCAGGGTCCAGACTTGATAAAATCTTGGAAAAATAAAAAGGGTTCAACTCGTGCTGACGGGGTTGACCGGCGATCTCCGGAGAGCAAATTTAAGACCTGACTAGAGTCACGTCAAGAAAAGAAAAAATGACCGCGAGGCGGTGAAAATGATCCACAATGTTTGACACTGCCTTCAATTGAAAAGATCCAAAAACACATCACGTACGTACGCACTCCGAATTGAGTTCCCAGTTGAAAGAAAGACGAGCATATCCCTCACAAAAATACTCGGTACTGTTATCTACAGCGAACGATGATGACTGCATTCACGGTTCACACTCAATTAGGTTAACGTGCAAATCCCGCCTGTTATTAGCTTAAACTAATCACAATTTGATTATGTGCAGTTGGGTTGCAGTGTGAAACATCCTTTGTTAGAATATTGTATTACATCATTAACAATGTTTCCAATCCGCTTTTTTTGAGTAGCTATGTGTTGGAATTTGGGTCGAATAAATAGTCTCATATCAGCTTGACATGAGAATGGTTCTGGGTGTATAAAATTTGAGCAAAGATTAATATTTTAAAATGATACTTTAAATTCTTTAATTGGTATCAGAATCATGTCTCAAGCTTAGTCGTGTGTGGGTGATGTTCGATGTTGTTGATCTTCTAATTTAGAGCACGAAGGCGCAGTAGTGAGTCTCTGTGAAGCAATTTGGCTCACAAGATATTTGACAGTGATGCTTTTGTGCAACGAACGTGTCACACACCTACGTGGTGTAAATGAGTGATCGGCTGTAATTGGTGCTTCAGGCTGCCCAAGTCTTTCACCATGTTCGACATCTCGGGCAACGCAGAACACATTACCCCTGAAATGTGTGAGTGTTAGAGGAGCCACGTCATAAAGAAAATACTAATAATTAAGTGAGGAATAATTGCGCGTCACCGATTAGTCTTTATTTATGTTTCTTCAATTATTGAAATGATACGACAAGCTCAATGATTAAGACATTTTTTTGATTTATTTATTTTCAATCGTCTTTGAACAGTTGTGTTCATTTTGACGTGTTGATGCTGCGTGTTGTGGAGGAGATTGGTGAAGAGGGCAAACGCTCGGTCACAATGAGATGGAATCCAGTTCATTATCAAGGAGATTTGGTGGGTCAATGGACTTGACCCATGTTTTGCTCCTAATTAAAAAAAAAATTTCCAGTGGCTGGAGATGCGTTTGGAATTAACATAAAATATTGGTTAATTATTGTTAATTAATCTTGTCTAGGGAGGAATCTTGAGTGCTTTGTTTTGTTTACTTGTAGGTGGGGAACCTTGGGAGCCTGCCTTCTTCCCTAGACAAGCAAAGGAAAGTGTACGAGCATGATGTGTGACCATGTTTATTATGGTTTATAGGCAATCAAGATAATAGTTTTGGTCAGTGATTATTCAAAAGTACGAAAATATGATGAAGGATAATATACTCCTGTAGGTGCCTATTTTTAGGGATTCCTGGTACCAAAGATTGTTGGTTGCTTATTGTAGAAGCCAAAATTTAAAACTCACACCGGGATAATGACAGGTGTTTAAACTATCGAAAGGTTCTCATGAGACATCCATAACTCTCATCTATCTTGAAGCCTCCGCCGCATTCGGCCTTCTCGAAGCGGCCCTCCATCTCAAAGACATTTCCGACTGGAACCGCATTCCGCAACTTCGAGACCTTTACCACTCTGAAGTTCTCACCTCCTAAGGATATTCTCCACTTCGAGACCCTCCCTGTTCCGAAGGTTTTAGCTCCGTATCTGAAACTCCAATAACAAATCAACTTTAATCTCCGCCGACAGTTATGCAGCTTTAACACCCCCCACGTTCATAACATGTACCGTCCCCATCAGCGCGAACAATTATGAACAGTGGCAGATCTCCCTACATGTATCCCAACCAAGCATCATCGATGATCATGGCCGTTACAACAAATCTAGCATGTACATATCGTGCAGTTACAGCAATTCATCAATTCTGCCTCCACACCAACATCTATGTCAGGTATGTACAATCCTTCTTCTCCAAGAATAGGGAGGTCGCGTCCCTAACCCTAAAAGCACACACGCATACCACGACACTAGCAACTTTCCTGTGCTAGTTCATTCCATTACACAAGTAATTTTCCTACGCTAGTCCATCCACTACATTGACAGTTTTCCTGTACTAGTCTACCAAAATACACCGGCAGTTTTCCTCTACTCGGTCTCCTACCTTTCTGTTGTCCCAAAGGCACATCACTTTATTCTTGATGATGATTAACTTATATAGTTATAGTACTAACGATCTTATGATGTTTAAGTCTACAGATTTAATCAAAATCTTAGTTTGATGTTTAGTTTCATCAATAGAATCAAAGTCAAGGTTTGAAGATAACTAATGTTGATTCAAGAGTTTTAAGTATAAAAATGACATCTAGCATTCAAGGAGTCAAGCTCAAATGAATCAAGTTTTGATCAAGTCAAGGAAAAGATGATCAAGAAAGAAACTTGAAGTTTTGTAAAAGAGTTTATAAGTGTTTAAAAGTTTTGTAAAGTTTAAACTAGATTTGATTGCTCAAACTCATACACACAAAAGTTTTAATATTGATTTGATGATTTTCATTGAATATAAATTTGTGTTTTGATTTTTAAGAAGTTAAGTTTAACAATATCGATTTGAAAAAGATTCTATACTTTGTGTTTTAAACTCAAATCTCGTGTTTATATGATTTATATCTCAAAGAAATGAGTTTTATAGTTTGTAATGTGTATTGGATTTTATCCATACATATTAAAGCTTTATTTGATAAAAGAAACTTATTTTGATGAGTTATAAATTTGATTTTATCAAAAGTTTATTTTATAAGAAGAATCTCTCAAAAATAAGTTTTAATTATTTGATATATGTATTGAAATTTATGCATACATATTTATGCTTCAATAGAGTTTGAGAAACTTATTTTTGTAATTTATATAAGTTTTGATTTAACTTATTTAAGCTTAAAGTTTAATTTTTGAAAAAATAATTTTCAATATAGTTTATGTTTCAAAATTGATTTTAACATCTCAAAAAAAGTTCACATGTTAGTATTATTTGTTGATTATTGATCACACATATTTGTGATAGAAGTTAGGAGGAGAAAAAGTGGAGAAAAGGGTAATGGTGTTGGTGGTTATAGTATTTGGTGGAGATGGTGGAGTTATTTTTGATGGAGAAGGAAAAGAGAAAGTGACGAAGATGATGATAATGGTGATATTGTAGGTTGAAGTAGAGGTGATGGGAGTGGTATTGTGGTGGTGAGAATGAAGATGGTGGTGATGGAAAGAGAAGTATAGAAGGTGGTGATGAAGGAGGAGTTATAATGGTGGTGGAAGTTGATGTTGTTGAAGGAGGTGGAGTTGTCACCAGAATATTCACCGGAATGGTCGCCGGAGACATTTCCGGAGTAGAGGGGGCCGCCTAAAGCTTGAGGTGGTGGTCAGCCTTGGTGAAGATGGAGTGGAGGTGGTTTGGTGGAAGGATTTGTGCGTGGTGGTTGTTTTGAAAAAGGTAAGGAGATGGTGAGATTTTGGTGAAGTTTGGAGCTTGTGGTGGAATAAATGGAGATGGAAGAGGAAAAGGATGATGGTAGGATGGTTGTGGTTGAGATGAAGGAGGAGTTGGTGATTATGGAGTTTTTATGGAGAAATAAAAAGGAAAGGAGAAGAAAAGGGGGTTGTATTTGGAGTTAGAGTTAAAGGAGAAGGAGAAGGGTTAGGGTTAAGGTTTTTTTGTAAAATGTAGAGAGGGTGAGGTGGCTTGGCCGACCATGGGTGATGAGAGAGGGTGTTGAGTGAGTTGGGATATTTTAGAGGAGATATTTTGGAGGAGGGTTGTAGAATGTAAGAGAAGAATGGAGAAGTGTTTAGAATATGGTGGAAGGAAAAGAAAAGAAGAAAAAGGAAAAATAAAAAAAATAAAATAAATAAAATATTTGATTGGAAAAAAAGTGAAAATAATTAGAGTGGCGGATTCCCCAAATTCAGTCGTGGATATGGAAAACTTTCGAAAAAATATCGAAATCGTTCGAAAATCAAGTATCTCGGAAAGCTCCTCAAAAATTTTCAAAGATAAAGAATATTATACTGAGTATCATAGTGAAATCAGATTCAAGAAATTCAGTCTCATTTTTAAATTAAAATTTTAAAATCAGCCATTAATACGGTCGACATCGAATCTGGCTGGATTTTGATAAATTCATAAAAATCTCAAAAATGCATTAAATAGTAAATATTATTTTAAGAGAAAATGTAAAAGCGGTTTCTAGAAATTTAACTCTATTTGTAATTTAAAAATCCATAAATAAATTGGTGGTACCTATAAATCTCGATTTTGGAGATTTTATTAGAATAATTCAAAAAAATTCTGAAAAATCATGAAATTCTATAATATTGAAAACAATGTTTAAAACTAACTTGGTCAAATCTGACTACCGAAAAATATCAAATCGAGTAATAAACTAGGATCGGGTCCCCGGTTCATACTAGGGCTGACTCCGAGTCCACAAATTTAGATCCAAAGTAAAACAATCATATAGATAATCGTAAAATAAAAACAAATACGGAAAGTAATTTGAAAAATATGATCAAGAAATCACATCCAAGTACGTATTCCGGGAACGGGGTGTTACACGTTAATAGGATAAGACCCATGGCTTTTTGAAAGTAGAGTGGATTACTTCCATTTTCCTTTTGGGACAGTGGTCAGGTGATTGTAGTGAAAAGTGCATTTTTATCATGACATTTACCCTCACATTTTCATATTTATTCATATAATTCTGCACATTTACTAATATTTTATGATTTATTGTGTGCAGACCTTGAGTTCTTATTTTAATAATAAATAAAGCCTAAAAGCCTATATTTATGCCCAAGTGCAAAAGTGCAAATATTAATTGTCAAATTTGCAAATACACAAGGGCAAAAGTTGCAAATATTAAAGAAGAGAGAAGGATAGACTTCTATTCAACCCTAAAAACTTGCAGATGAGGATAAAAGCCAAAGAAGGAGAATTTAAGATCACAAATTCGTGGATAAAAGATTTGGGATTTAGGTAACTTGATTCCCAAGTTATATCCAAATCCAAAGATTAAGAGCCAGGATGCAGCTTCCAGAAGGAAACGACCAGATGGACGGACCAGGAGAAGCCACGCGCCAAAGCGCGTGGCCAGCCGCCACCATAAGGCCGCGAAAACGCGGCCCAAGCCGCGTTTTCGCGGCAATCCAGTCTTATCCGGGGACCAGTTTTTGTGGGAGAGTTGTGTTGGGACTTTACCTCCTTCTGCACCTATAAATACCCCTGCAGACGCAACACAGAAGGGCGTACAGAAAGTCCAGAGCCAGAGGGCCAAATCTAGGGTTTTAGGCTTTCTTCTTTCTTGTAGTTTAGGTTTTCTTTTCTTTTTTAATTTTTATGTAAGTGAGGGAGAGGGCTATGTTGAGAGTGACACCGATGTATGCTTCTCTTCTCTTCCATTGTATCAAGTAATAAAGGTAACTTTTCTTTTTATGTCATTGCTTTATTTTCCTTTTTGTTTTCTTCTCTTTTTCTATTTTTATCTCTGTTGGTTTATGATGAGCATGCAAGTGATTTCCAAAGCACAAGTATAACGAATCTTGGTGGGTGCCAACGATATTTCATGGTGATGTTCTCCTCCTCAAGGTACGTATCACTTTATACTTGCCCAAGCTTGATGATATAATGCGAACAGGGGACTGAGATCGATCCTATGGTTTATGCGTTCAACGCCTCCAAAGTAAGGTAGAAAGTGTTAGGATTTCACGTTTTTCTTCAACCAAACTAAGGTTAGTGTTTATTTCTTTTCTTTTCTTTTATTTTTGTAGATTAAATCACCATCTCCCAATTCTTTCTTTCTCATCTCATTATAAATACCACCTCTAATCTTCCATCTTCATAATCTACCGCCTTCTTCCTAACTTAACTTTAACTATTCTTTTTGTTAACTTAAAGAAAATAATTTTTAGAGATAACTTACAAACGCTTCTATCGCTAGTCCCTCCCTGAGGATCACAACCCGCATAGCCACTGCTACCGCAGATTCGAATTGAGCACTTGCACATTTTGTTCTAAATCTAAAATACTTTATTTTGTGTGCAGGAAAAAACTCAATCAAAATTTTGGCGCCGTTGCCGGGGAGGGACGGTAAGTTTTTCTCTAAAAAAAAAATTTATTAACTAATTCTTTTATTCTTTCTGTTTGCAGGTTTGGAGAACAGGAAACAGCAGCAAGGACATATAGCAACTCTGTGCCTCTGCCCTCGAAGGCAGAGCAGCAGAGCCTACTTTTGCGCCGCGGTTCCGCGACAATAGCCGCGTTTCCGCGGCCTTACTAGTGAACTACTAACTAGGTTTTCTGCAGGTTGCTGTGAATTGAAATATTTGTTTACTGCTCTGTTAAATTTTGTTCTATGATAAACTTGTACACTGCTAATAAATCAACAGTAAAATATTTGTTGTAAAAGATAAAAATTGATTAGACGTTTGCATCCTAGGCACGTGTCTTTTCAATTCCTTCATTTTACTGTTGAAGAGTGCTGGAGCAAGGTACGTTCGCATTGCATGTAGAATAGGACTCATCTCTTGGTTGATGCTTTGAGTGAATCTTATTTACATATTTTGTACACTTGCACAAATTTATTCTAAGGGCATAACCCATTAACAAGATAAGGTGGGGATTTCATCACCCTTCCTTAGCCCAAAAATCATATCCCAAGCACTCACTAACCCAAGCCTAATTAAATTAAGTAGACGTTGGCCCTAGGGACATCTCGGACTCAATTAGGAGATTATCCTAAGGGGGAACAGTGCTGAAAGTTGACTCCTGCCAAATCAGTGTCTAGGAAGGGGATTGAGGGCCGAAAGCCCGAAGATTGGTGGTTATTTAATTAAGGAACGTCTTTGACGGAAAACCTCCCACCAATCTTGCCCTGACCTGGCTGATTAACTTGTGGTCAAAGTCTACACCCTACCTCCTGTGGACAGTCTAACCAATTAGGAGTCGTCTAGGTCATAAGTCTACCCTAACTTAGGATAGAGTTTTTTTCTTTTTTGCTTGCTTTTTTGTTTTTTTCTTTTTCTTTGTTTATGTTTGTGTGATATGGCCTATAACAACAATTTTTTCAACTTTAATGAGAATCCATATTACACACCAACCTCTTATTCGGATACTACCAACCCGGCATATCATAACTTTGACCAACCTAGTGTGCCAGATTGGTCTTATCCGAATCATTACATGCCCCAGTCCCAATACTATGAACAAGATTGGAATAATCATCACTACTCTTCACAGAATCAATGGGGATTCAATACCCCTGAGCCGTATGGTCAACCACCTGTTCAACCATTATCTTCATATACGTCTCTTCCCACATCACCAAGGTTTCAGTCCACCATTGATCTATTCGATGGGTTAGAAGAAAAAGTGAATTGGTTGCAAGATATAATGAATGATCAAATTTCTAGACTTTCCAACATTCTTGAGCAAGTTGATAGGAACCAAGAATCATTCTGTCTAGAAGACCTTGATCAAAATTCAATTTCATCACATCAATATGAACTTGCTCAACCCCAATCCTTGGACAAATTGGCTAGTTTTAATTTCAATGAAATTGAATTAGATTGTGAATGTGAACCCGATCCCCAACTTTGCGATTCAGTTTCCATTTCGAAACTATGTTGACTCCGGTATCCTTACCCAATTTGGACCAATTTTCTGAGCCAACATTTATTCCCGTACCCATAGATCATGAATTGAATCACCCATTTTTGATGATCATCATATTGAACTTGACCAATTTCATACTTTTGAAAGTCCCATTGACAAATTGGTAAGTTCTTATTTTTATGAGATTGAATCGAATGAGATATGTGACTTTGATTCTCAAATCTGTGATCAAGTTCAAATTCCCGAATCAATATTGACTCCTGTTTTGTTACCCGACTTACGTAATCTTTTAGAGTCAGATTTGATTCCCACACCTATCATTCCTGAACTTGAATCACCAATATTGAGTCACATTTCATTGTGGGAAGATGATTGTGGACTTGAGTTTTAACTTCTTGACTTGGACACACTTCTTGAAACAACTCGACTCCTGAACCCTTACTTGATTTAAGTTTCTTTCCTGAGTCGGTATTCGTTCCTGAACCTATCATTCTTGAGTCCAAGTCAACCATTCTACCAAGTCACATTCTTTTGTTGGACATAGGTATAGACCATGACTCTGTGATGATTTTCCAGGACTGATCATGTAAAGGAAGTAAGTTTCACGAGAGGATCTTCCATGATCCTATTCATACTGGGGACTGTAAACATGTAAATAGAAAAGAGGTCAATAAAGGTAGGTCGCGTGAACTACCACATTATCTTGATTGGGTAGCAACGCTTGGCCCAATTAGACCACCACCGGAACCACCACCTTAAGGTAACTTCTGCCTTCCCTTCTTCTTTTTCATGCATACATGCATACATTCATACATTGAGGACAATGCATGAGATAAGTGTGGGGGTAGGCTTTACTAACCTACTAACATAGGTAGAAACTAACAAAAATTTGCTAATATAAAAAAAATATTATAAAAAGGACAATATTTTGACTTATCTTTTGAAAGAAATCTAAGTTAGTCTTAAGAATTAGGAAAATCATGATTAGGATTTCTAAAAACTTGGTCAAAATAAATAAATTATTGAATTTTTAGGTATAGGAGGAGAAATTGAATAAGTAGTTAGTCTTAATTTTTACCTTAATGAAACATGCATACCTAATGCATATCTAGGATTCTAAGACAAAGATCCTTGTGCCTCATATATATAAAAAAAATCACCAATTAAGCTGGATACATGTGCTTCAAGAAGCATAAGTATTCATGCCTAAAGGTGAGTAAGTAAAATAAAGTCCTTAGTTTTGTGGCCTAGTTCACTCGAATTTGAGTCCGCGGGGTGTTTTCTCACCCGGTGCCCTAAAACCGATCGATTTGGGAGCCACCGACTTTAAGTTCGCTACATGGGTGAATTAGAAAGTATAAGAAAACTAAGAAATATTATATATGTATTAACACATCTAATAGTCAATTAGTTAGGTATGAGCGCCGCAAGAAGCCTTCATGCTTACACGAAAGAAAATTAGATGAGTTATACATATTAAAAAAAAGAGAAAAAAAGAAAAAAAAATATATATATAATAATAATAAAGAGGCATGAGAGTCCAAGTTAGGAATTCCTAGTAAAAATTCATAAGGATGCATATGACTTTTTGTAACGCCCCGATCCTGGCGGATACGGAGACATTACTGCAACGTATATACGCAAGTCAGAAGTACCTTCACGTATATACGCTAAGCATCAGTACAGGCAAGAATCAGAGTACGGAAGCAAGTGGTGCATTATACATTCCAACACATGAGTACAATTACAAAGTTATCACCAGAGGTGATCAATATTACAATAATATTACATCACCTGACAGGCGCAATTGCGAGAATACAAGAGATATACAGGAGTAAACAGTAAAAAAAAGGCACTCACGAGTTTACAAAAGGAAAACTCGAGAGGCACACAGGGGGCCTGGAAGGATAGAACTCTGAACGGTCTGCTGGAGATCCATACTACCGCTGCGCCACTCTGATCAGCAACTGGGAGAATCCACACGCTCCAAGCTCCATGACCTGGACATGAGGATCCAGGGAGTCAGATGAAACTCCCTAGGTGAGTGGTGATACAAAAGCCAAGTGGCGAGCAAGGATAAGCACATGTATAGCGATAAAACCAAATAAAGCCGAGGACGAGCAAATCTGATTGTATGGTTTCAGATCACGGCTCCATAAGACTAGTACGTCGAAGGAATAATCCAAACAAGGAAACCCTCATATATATACCCTTATCTTATGTCACCATAATCCAAGCACATACAATCCGACTGCACTCAGGGCATGATAAGATAATGAACAGGAGGCAGATGGATACCAGGGATAAAGCAGGGCATGAGCAGTTAATACTATAATTCTCATAAAACCGGAAATCCGAGGTAAAACCAGCACAAGCAATATGGTAAAAATGAAAGGGCATTATATAAGCTTAAGCTACGGCCTCATGAGACTAGTACCTCGAGGAAGTAATCCAAACAAGGAAACCCTCATCTATATACCTTTATCTCATGTCATCGTAATCCAAGCGTATACAACACCCACAATTAGCGTCTTATTATTGTTATTATTATTATACTCGTCTTACCCTGATATCTAGCTATGTGAACTAGCGTCCCAGCACACATAGATCCATATCCGAGTAAAACAAGGTTGTTATTGGAAACCAGCGGGGGTATCAACGAACTATGTTTACAGTGGGTCCCGTACATACCCGGGACCACGGCCCAGGATGTTCCGCTGCTTGGTGACGGAACCTGCCGCAAGGCTAACAGGAGGGACTTATTGTATGCCCTTATCATGATTCAGGAGGAGGGAGCCAGCACTCCCCTCGGTCGCCTGGAGGCCCACAGGTCAGACCGGAAGTTTTAGTTGCACAACATGCCTAATACCACTGTAAACACGAACACATATTGATAGCCGCATGTTTCCCCCGACCCGATGCAAGTTGTTCCTTTTATGATTTATTAGGTTAATTATCAATTTACGGGAATAACAGGAGCAGGACATGATCAGGAATTCAGGAGTTCAGGTCACTGCATGTAATGCAGGATAACAGGTCACTGATCATGATACAGGACATCAGGTCACTGTACATAGTACAGGATAACAAGACAGGGTTCCCGTAAATGTGATAATCACAGGTCAAGTATATCATGCTGGGTGTCAAGTGATAGCATGACAGGATGATGATATTAGACAGGTAACCAGTCATGTCAAGAGATTGATATAGTCCGGTGGCAAGCCATGTCATAACAAGGGGTCTTGCCAAATAGTAGCATGTCAGGTGTTAGATGATAATACATCATTTGTCAGGTGATATACATGTGTTAAAAGTAATATGAAAACGACAAGTAGTATAGACAGGTGTCAGGCATGAAGTAATGGCATGGGGTAGAATAGTAGCTGAGCACAAACAAGCGGAGCTGAGCAAGCTGGAAGTACAGACAGCAAACAGTATTTAACACTGGAGCATCTGGCGAGGTTACCGGGACGACTCGACTGAAGTACGAGCGGTAAATCCGGCAGCAACTCGCCTAGACGAATCCAGTGGTAAAGCGCTGAACGCTGATCATGATAACCAGGCGGAGCTGAACAAGCTGGAAGCACAGGCAGCGAACAGAGTTTAGACACTAATGCGCTCTGCGAGGTTACCGGGATACTCGGATTAAGATACGAGTAGAGAATCCGGCAGCAACTCGCCTAGACGAATTTAGTGAATAAAGCACTGAGCGCTAAGCATACTCACCAGGCGGAGCTGGGAAACCTGACGATCCCAATCACGCCTCTTCCGAGACAGTGAGGGACCGGAGGCTGAACTGAGAGACCTGCCGGTCCCAATCACCTCTCTTTCGAGATAGTGAGTGACCGGAGGTTGAAGGGTCCGGAAGCCAAGTATGGTATAAGGCAGTACAATACATCACAGGCATGGTATATGTACCAGAAGGAAACTACCCTAGTACAAGCATTCGTCACAGAGCAATACATGTCCAGATACTGGCACTCGGCCATATACAAAGACAGGGACTCAGCCCAAAACATAATACATGAAATGGAATACATATCGACCCGACGAAGCGGGGAAACCCAAATGGAGG
Source organism: Agave tequilana (assembly GCA_038442645.1). Classification (NCBI taxonomy): domain Eukaryota; kingdom Viridiplantae; phylum Streptophyta; class Magnoliopsida; order Asparagales; family Asparagaceae; genus Agave; species Agave tequilana. The sequence goes on from JAVJIF010003843.1 coordinate 161,123, forward strand.
CGAGAGCGAGAACACTCGCCTAAATCATCGGAAAGCTGAAAGTCTGGAATCCCTGGAACTCGCACACGCGCCATAAATATAATAATATATAAATGTTAGAGGGAGAAAGCAAAGAGGAGAGAGAAGGAGTTCGAGAGAGGAAGAGGGAGAAACTTAGAGAAAGAGACTCAGGGAGACGCGGGTTAGGGGATTGAGACGCGAGGGTCGCAGACGCGGGAGTCGCGTCGCAGGAACAACAGACGCGGGAAAGAGCAGACGCGGGAGTCGCGCTGCGAAGATACCACAAACGCGGGGTCCGAGACCCGCGTTCAAATCAGGACGCGAGGAGTAACGCGGACGCGGTCGTGGGTTCCGTGTCGCGTTATCACAGGAAGAACACAGACGCGGACCTTAGCTCCGCGTCGTGTTGACACGAGAGGGACACAGACGCGGGAGAGAGATCCGCGTCGGGGAACAAACAGAGAGGGGAAAGGTGCCTCTTTTGTTGTGCCCGACGAAGGGTTGTTCGGCCCCAATCCAAAAGGAGGGTACCGGCCCTAAGTCTTGCCAACGGAAATGAACGCGGCCCCAATCCAAAAGGAGGGGCCGGTCCCAAGTCACGCCAACGGAGAAGGACACGGACGCGGAAATCACAAACGCGATTATTAACCTCGCGTCGTGACGATACAATAACGCGAGGGCCGCGTCAAGAGGAGGTCGCCCGCACGCGGGGGTGAGACCCGCGTCGGCAATTCACAGAGAGAGTCAGGGAGTTCTAGAGAGAGAATTTAGGGAGGAGAGAGAGTGTGAGATCAGGTGAGAGAGAGAGAGCAGGAGAGAGAGAAAATCCAAGGGAGAGAGAGAGAGATCCAGGAGGAGAGAGAGTGAGAGGGAAAATGGGGGGGTCCCAGGAGAGAGAAAACAAGGGGAGGGGCTTTGCCCCTCTCTGGATCCACGCACACAGCGCCCCCAAGGGGGCGCTCAGCCTGGCCGCCGGCCAGGCGGCGGCGCCGGCCGGCGCCGGTCACCAGCAAAGGAGGAGGGGCGGCTGCCCCCTCAACAGAACAGAGGAGGGGGGCTTTGCCCCCTTCCTGCAGAGAGAGAAAGAGAGGGGCTTGTCCCCTCTCAGATCAAGCACAGGGGCCCAGGTGGGCCCCTGGCCGCCCGCGACCGCCGGCAGGGCGCCGGCGGCGCCGAGGTCCGGGGTGGCTCCGGCCACCCCGAAGAGAAGAGGATAAGGGTGGAGTTGGGATTTGGGGTTTTTGGTGGTTGTTTTTTGTGGAGAGAGGGAATGGAGGTGGTGGTTTTGAGGTTGGTGGTGGAGGAGAAAGAACTAGGCCGGAGTTGGGAGGGGTCCTCGCCGGCGACGAGGTGCTGGAGGTGGTGGCCGGTGATGGAGTCGGCTGGGCTCTCTTGGAGATGGAGAGGAAGAAGAAGAAGTGAAGAAGAGAGATGAGAAGAAAAGAAAAGAAAAGGAAAGAAAAAGAAAAGAGAAGGAGAGAGAGATTGTGATAGTGATGGGGATGTGATGGGAGTAGGTGAGGGGGTGTGTCTCCCACGTGGGGGGAGATGGCTGCGGGGTTGATGGGAGAAAAGAATGAAAAGAAAGAAAGAAAAGAAAGATTGGAAAATAAATATATTATAATATGGCCGCGAAAATCGACTGTTCCAGAAAAATCCCCAAAAATACCCGGAGGTAGAAAATGTCATCCTGAGGAATAATATGAAATCGGTTTTCCAAAATAAAATCCCGTTTTCAAATTAAAAATCCAAAAGTCAGCCGCCGATACCGGTCTACACCGGGTCGGCCGGATTTTGATAAATTCTGAAAAATCCCAGAAAATGTATTAAGAATAAAATATGATTTTAAGAAGTAAAGTGAAAGCGGAATTCAGAAATTCAATTCCGATCGTCCCGGAATCAACCAGCGATACTGGCCGATATCGACTCCGGTGGAATTTCCATAAATTCGTAAAATCCTCAGAAAAAGGTATTTAGATAGGAAATGTGATTTTGAGAAATAATGTCTAAAGACACTTTTAGTAATTCCAATTAGTTTGTAAATTAAAAATCCGGGAATCGGTCAGCGATACTGGTCGACACCGGTTTTGAAGATTTTCAACTTAATTCAGGAAAATTCCAGAAAATCATGAAAAATCCAAAATATTGGAAAACAGCATTTAAACTGAAATCGGTCAATTTGGAATAACAAAAAGATCAAATTGAGAAGTCTACTAGGATCGAGTCCCCGGTTCAGACTAGGGCTGACTCCGAGTTCACAAATCCGAACCCAGGGCAATACGATCATATGAATAATTCATAATACAAAACAAATACAGGAAGTAAATCAAAAAATACGATCAGAAAATACGAATACGCAACTAAGTACGTATTCCGGGAACGGGGTGTTACACTTTTGGTAACGAAAAAGACTATACAAAAATTCAATTTTGACCCTTACCTAAAATGAATAACAATTTACTATATAAAGACTAAGTTTAAGAATGAATAAAAATGATAATCCTAAAAACTTATAGATTACTTAGTCTCTTCAAACGTATTTCAAATATTTTTCTTTTTTATGGATTTTGTGGGTGTAATCCGCTGAAAACCCTCACGAGACAACACTCGTCCTCTAGGGTAACCTAGGGGTTTAACGGCTTGTTGCACATGCTAAATGCAACCGTGATTCCTATGAAAGTGAGTTAGGTTAGATTAATTTTTCTTATCTTTTTATTTTTCCTTGATTTTTACTCGAGGACGAGCAAAAAGATAAGTGTGGGGGTGTGATTGGTAGTGAAAAGTGCATTTTTATCATGATATTTACCATCACATTTTCATATTTATTCATATAATTCTGCACATTTACTAATATTTTATGATTTATTGTGTGCAGGCCTTGAGTTCTTATTTTAATAATAAATAAAGCCTAAAAGAAGCCCAAAAGCCTATATTCAAGCCCAAGTGCAAAAGTGCAAATATTAATTGTCAAAATTGCAAATATACAGGGCCAAAGTTGCAAATATTAAAGAAGATGGAAGGATAGACTTCTATTTAACCCTAAAAACTTGCAGATGAGGATAAAAGCCAAATAAGGAGAATTTAAGATCACAAATTCGTGGATAAAAGATTTGGATTTAGGTAACTTGATTCCCAAGTTATATCCAAATCCAAAGATTAAGAGCCAGGATGCAGCTTCCAGAAGGAAACGACCAGATGGACGGACCAGGAGAAGTCACGCGCCAAAGCGCGTGGCCAGCCGCCACCATAAGGCCGCGGAAACGCGGCCCAAGCCGCGTTTCCCGCGACAATCCAGTCTTATCCGGGGACCAGTTTTCGTGGGAGAGTTGTGTTGGGACTCTACCTCCTTCTGCACCTATAAATACCCCTGCAGACGCAACAGAGAATGGCGTACAGAAAGTCCAGAGCCAGAGGGCCAAATCTAGGGTTTTAGGCTTTCTTCTTTCTTGTAGTTTAGGTTTTCTTTTCTTTTTAATTTTTATGTAAGTGAGGGAGAGGGCTATGTTGAGAGTGACACCGATGTATGCTTCTCTTTTCTTCCATTGTATCAAGTAATAAAGGTAACTTTCTTTTTATGTCATTACTTTATTTTCCTTTTTGTTTTCTTCTCTTTTTCTATTTTTATCTCTGTTGGTTTATGATGAGCATGCAAGTGATTTCCAAAGCACAAGTATAACGAATCTTGGTGGGTGCCAACGATATTTCATGGTGATGTTCTCCTCCTCAAGGTACGTATCACTTCATACTTGCCCAAGCTTGATGATATAATGCGAACAGGGGACTGAGATCGATCCTATGGTTTATGCGTTCAACGCCTCCAAAGCAAGGTAGAAAGTGTTAAGATTTCACGTTTTTCTTCAACCAAACTAAGGTTAGTGTTTATTTCTTTTCTTTTCTTTTCTTTTATTTTTGTAGATTAAATCACCATCTCCCAATTCTTTCTTTCTCATCTCATTATAAATACCACCTCTAATCCTCCATCTTCATAATCTACCGCCTTCTTCCTAACTTAAATTTAACTATTCTTTTTGTTAACTTAAAGAAAATAATTTTTAGAGATAACTTACAAACGCTTCTATCACTAGTCCCTCCCTGAGCACTTGCACATTTTGTTCTAAATCTAAAATACTTTATTTTGTGTGCAGGAAAAAACTCAATCATTAGGAAATGACCCTCTTATGTTCTGACTTCAGAGTCAAAACACCCTCTTCAATCAGCACTTAGATTTTGTCCTTAAGGACATTGCACCCGCAAGTAGGATGATAAACCATCATATAAAAAAGACAATAGTTCGGATTGTTCGTTCATCCAACTTCATCTGGGCGTCTAGCCTCTGACAACTTCAGCTTGTTGCCTTTGCTGAGCAAGTGGAAGATCGTCACTACATGCTCATCTTTGAAGGAGTATTGTCTCTGATACTCCAAAGTTCTATTGGAGTTACCCTTCTTTGATCGAGTTTCTTTGTATACTTCCAATGCTGATGTATTGAAAGATTCAGTCATGTCATGGCTTTTACTATTGATTCCCCACCTTCTTTTGGGAGTGGGACTTAAACTTTTTAGTTGATTTCTCAGCTATCTCTGCTTATTCAACAAGCTCCCTCCAGGTGTAGGGTTTGAAGGCTCCCATGCGAACTTCTACTTTATCGAAGAAGTTGTGCCTACAAGTTTGAATCAATATAGGCAATAGCATGCCTACAGGGCATAGCAGAGAAAGGTTGTGAAACCTTTCTATGTAATTTTGTTCGGGTTCTTCTTCTTTCTGGATAGTGAAAAAGACTTTGCCCATGGTTACTTTGGTATTATCCTCATAGAATTGGGAGAGAAACCGAGTTTTCAGGTCAAGTCAAGTTTTGATGGAGTTCGCAGGGAGACTCCTGAACAATCTAAGGCTACCCTTTGAGGGTGTCGATGAACAACCTGGTTATGATAGTATCATTATCTATTATATTACCGGTATAAGATCGAAAGTAATAGATGTGCTGGTTTGGCGAGCTCTTGCCATCATACGATTGCAGCGTTGATGGCTTGAACTTTGGGGGATGTGTAACTGAATCCCACTCCAGTGGATAAATATGGGTCATCGCCATCTTCTTCAGCTCATCTCGTTGAGTTAGGGATGCTATCTGAGATTGGATGCCTTTGATAACCTCGGCATCGATTGAAGCTGAAGAAGATTCCTTCGCATTTTTATTCTCTGGAGTCCTGTTTTCTTCTCGCTTCTTGTTGTCGAAATTCTCCTCGTTGTTCCGATCTGTCATGAGCTGAGACAACATGTACTGGATGTTGTCTAAAACTTCTTGCTGAACCCTAGAAGCCCACTCTTGAGCCTCCATGTGGTGACGGAGATCATCATTATTATTATCGGCCATGTTGGCTGATACAAACTATGTTTGCATCGTGTTGATATTGGAGGAAGTAGCGTAGCCACTAACTTTCTCTTCGTCATCGGACCATTAAAAGAGGTGCCTCAATAGTTCCGGTGATATAGTCCTCTGTTGACACTCTAAAAAAGATAAGATTCTTACTGACCTGAACGAGGTCTAACTTGTTGACATCTACAAAAGACAAGTGGTAGACAAGCCGATGGCCAGTTCTTCACCCATCTTAAAGGGGACGAATCAGCAACTTGGACTCTACTGATCCAGTGAAGCAGACAGTAAGCCGAGGTCGTCCTTAAAAAGCCCGTGAGAAGGCCCAAGCAGGTCCAGGGACACTAAGTTAGCTCAACACTTTGTCTCGCACGAGCCCATAAGATAAGTCTCGCATGAGAAACCAAAGTTGCTTAGCATCACAGGAAGCTCCTTCACAGCCTCGCTGCGAGCTAAATTATAGCTTCGCCCGGAAATGCTCAGTTAACTCCGCAGAAAGTTAACTTCGCTCGAAGCTCCACGCAGCTGCGCAAAAGTTTGACTGGTAGCTTCGCCACAAGTCTTATCCAGCTCCGCTGAGAGCTTTCTTTTAACTTCGCCAGATGCTTCTCCCAGCTCCGCAATGAGCTCAACGCAATGACTCTGCTGCGGGTCTTTTATGGTCACCTTTGACCAATCAAATCTCCAGATGAGATCAAATCTGATTGAGATCAAATTTGGCAGTTGCTTGCCATAATCTTTTGACTCTCCCAATCAGGTGAGAAGATTAGGGAGATCTTTCAGTTATTTGGAAAGAATCAAGGGAGTATTCCTCATTTAGCAGAGCGATCAAGAGATCAGCGCTACTTGCTATTCCTATCTTCGCGAAAGCTGTCTCTAGCCTCGCGGCGAGGCTACTTTCCAGATGTAAAACAGATTGACTCAATCTGTTTTTAGATTTTTAGGACAATTGTACCCCTATTCCTCATTATAAATAGCCTACCAGAGGCACACAGAGAAAGGGGCTGAAAAAGAGGAGAGACAGGCAAGCATAGAGAGGAGATTGCTCTAGAAGCATGCTTTTTAATTAAAGGGCTCTACCGACCCTCTGTTCTCCGATTCCCCGTACCAGGCAAGAAGGGAATCTTATCAGGCGGCAGTCCGATCGTCTGACCGATCGCATCGTCAAAGGGATAAAGTGATCGCGCGCTGATCAGATTCCTACCGGCACACTTTCCTAGAAATCTCAGAGGAGATCTACTTGTAATTTTCTTTTTTTAAAGTACTCTTAATTTCACTCCTCGACCCTTTATTTTTGTAAGTTTTCCCTTTCGCAAATCAATGGAAAACAAGATGGCGACTCCGCTGGGGAGGTCATTCTCCACTGTTGAGAATCAAGTGTCACAATGCGACGATCAGACCTTTGGGTCTATTGCTGAGATGCCAGTCATTCACTTTGGCCAAGAGAAGTTCAAACAACTTCTTCCTGGGGGTAGCAAAAGTCCCCTACGTTTGCGCAAGCATAAGGAGGTCGGCGTAGCCAGAGCCCCTCTGGCTAATTCTTCGAAGCAAGTCTCTGTTGAGACAGATAAGGCTCTCTGCAAGCCTATTACGGTCTCCGGCGCAACAAGTAGACGGTGTCGCAATGCAACGGTCAGAATCCTGAGCCCGTTACTTTCAAAAACTTGGTCGTTCATTTCGACCAAGGAAAATTCGAAGAGCTCCTTTCTGAAGGTAGTCCAGTGCTCCACATACGGAAGCATAGGAAGGTCTCAATGGCCAAGGTTTCGAGGCTAGAACGACGACTATGCTTTCGCCTAATTCAGGAGCAGTGACTCCTCGCGCCAACCTTGTTCTTTCGAGCGAAGTTACTGATAGCACGGCAGACACAGCACCAGTACCCCAGGGTACGCGTGAAGTTCCCAGCCACCAAGTTAAAACTAAAGCACCTAGCGGTGCTAACCACTTTCACGAGAAGGCAACGAGCAAAGCATTGCCACATGCTTCAAGGGTTAAGTTCGCTCTTTGCAGCGGAGCTGAGGGATCGTCCCTGGGCGCTGATAGCGGTGCTTATGCAGCTTCAGCGCCTAAGGGTGCTCCCAAAGTTCCTAGCCGTGAAGCTAGAACTAGAGCACTATCTAGTGCCAATCACCTCTGTGGTGATGAGAAAAATGAGGCATCATCCTATATTTCATTTTCAAAGCTTGCGGATGCCAAGTCTAACCCTCACACAGTTATGAGCAGGAAGGTGGTGTCAGAATTACCTGAACACATCGATGCGCGATCCACCAGAATCTCTGCGCTGAGTCGCTTAAACTCATCTAGATCTGACTTGCGAGAGTTCTTAACAAACAAACGGAAGTCAGAATTACTCCATACTTCTTCATCCTGTTGTCAACAAGTGGGATGTCAGTTGGTGACGGTCTACTCAGTCTATTGCCGGCTAGGACCAATCTTCGCCACTCCTCCAAACCGACAGTCAGTCTTTCATCGACTATCGGTACAGGCTCCTGTAAAGCATCACAAAAGGGGCATATCGCGAAATCTACCAGATCTGCTCTCTGCATCCGTCAATATAATCGGAAGGGGACGAGAACCGCGTAGGGGCCGACGAGCACCGCGTAGTGCTAATTCTCCTCCCTTCAGTTCTCTAGATCCGGACTATAGCTCGGGCTTAAGACAAGTCTTAGTGCACGAAGAAGGTGTCTTTCAAAATACCAGATCTAGGGTCACAATACCCTACAGTTATGATCAGCCATCCTCCTCAACTGCAGTAACCTCACCAGAACTAATGAAAGGATTATTCCAATGGTCTGATGAGGAGGACGAAGACAGTGGGTATGCCTCTTCGGCAACAGTCAGCTCGGTACGAACAGATAGGGTGTCGGTGAATTTGGCTGATAACGGTAATGATGACCTCCGTCGACGGTTGGAAGCTCAAGAGCAAACCTCCGAGGCCTAGCAAGAAGCCTTAGACAACATTCAACAGATGCTCGCTCAACTCCTCACTAACCAGAATAACAATGATACCGGGAGTAACCATAATGAGGAAGAACATCATAACTGTTGGCCCAAAGGCCTATCACCCTAGTTTTGATGATGATCAACTCATGAAGTTATGTTTACTAATGATCCTGTGTTTAATTAGTGACAGATTCATTATCAAGATCTTAGTAGGTGCATAGCTCAACAAAGGATAAAATGTCAAGATTTGGAGCTAGCACGGTGTGATCCAAGGAGCTTTTGGATCAAGCTTGGACCAAGTCAAGAAGATGAGAAGCCTTCAAGTGAAGACTTCAAGAAGATGAAGACTTGTGTCTAGGTATAAGATTTTGTTTTTGTTTTAGAGTAAAATGTAAAGGATAGATAGTTGGTGGATTGCTCAAGTATATATCACACACACACTCTTGATTTAATTGTCTTTTCATAAAAGAATTTTCAGTTTAGAAAAGACTTTCATTTTAGAAAATTACATATTTGGTTCTTGGTGTTTTCTATATACATATCCTTTAACCAAAATCAAGTTTATGCTTATTGTCAAAAACATAGATATTTCTCTTGATTGTGTAGTAGATCATATCCATACACACTATGCTTTAAAAGTATATCTTATTTTTGTATTTGATGAAGATTTGGAAAAACATGTTTTGGAAAAATATTGTTTTGGAAAAACAGTTTTTATCATGAGCCAAATATTTTCAAGTTACAAAAATAGTCCAATCTTTTATAATATACCTTGATTTTGTGCAAGCATGTTTGTATATCAAAGTATATTGGTTAAACTATTTTTGTAGATTTTTAGTATTTTATGGGATTTTATTTGAGCCAAAAAGATTAACTTTTTAATCCCAGAAAACTGTTTCAGGCTTCAGTTAAGTCGACTTGCCTCCTTTATAAGTCGACTAATCCTGGAGTCGGTCGACTGGACCGGTCGACCGACGTGCACAGATGTGCACGCCTTTGTGCACTGGAGGACGGCCGACCGTACGGGTCGACCGCTCCAGAGAGCAGAGCTCTCTGGAAAGTTCGGCCGACCGTACGGGTCGACCGACAGAGAGTTAGACTCTCAGCTCCAGTGGGTCGGTCGACCCAGACGGTCGACCGTGGCTCCAACGGTCGGATTTCTGACCGTTAGCGGTCGACCGCACGGGTCGACCGACAGCTCTGACAGACCCCAACGGCTAGTTTTTGACAGCCTATATATTTGGGGGTTTGGTCATTGTTTTGAGCCAAGATTTTGGAGACCTTTAGAGCCAGTTTTTCCTATTCTTTCAGAAGAGTTTTTCTCCACAAAATAGAGAGCTAATACTACCAATCTAAAGGGAGTTTTATTTAGAGTGTGTAAAAGAGATTTTCTTGAGTTTTCACCAAAGATTCTTTCCTTGTTTTCTCACACAAACACTTGAGCTTTCTATTGCTATATCTACCCTATAGGGAGTGTTATTATGAGAGAATTTTAGGTGATCAAGAGTTGTGATCACCAAAGTTCTACTTTGTTCCTTTGAGGAGGCGGACGTGTGTGTCCGCGTTGTTTTGAGTTCGGGTGCGGACTCGGTTGTTTCGAGGTGTGGCCTCGGCGAGCTAGTGGGCTTGCGGTGTGTACGGGACTAGGGAGTCCGAGGGCTTGTAGGTGTTGCGGCACCGAGGAGAGATCCATTGGGATCTTGCATAGTGGAAATCCTTCGTGTGTCGAAGGCGGGGATGTAGAGCAAGTGTGCTCGAACCTCGAAACATACCTTTGTGTTTGCGATTGCTTACTCTCTCTCTCTCTCTTTGTCTCTTTTATATCTTGCATAGCTTATATTGTCATTACCTTTACATGCTTGATATATTGTGCTCATATTGTATACTTGCTTGAGTTGTTTGCTAACACTTGTATTCAACCAAGAGAGCCAACGCGGCACCTCAACCCATTCAAGGGGAATCTAGAGGAGTTTGTCCAGAGCCCTTCACGGGGAATTCGGAAACACTCTTTGGTTATACGTGTTGTTTAGTTTAAATAGTTTATTTGGTCATAATTATTTTTAGCTTCCGCATTATTTGCATCATTTGTCATTAAGTGACCATTAGATTAGCCTTCACCTATTCACCCCCCTCTAGGTGAACCTTCAATTGGTATCAGAGCTTGGTACTCTGATTTGGGTCTAACAACCTAGAGTTAAAGATCCTCATTTTTAGGCTAATCATAATATTTGTACACACACCATGGAGTTCATGTCACCACCCACCTTTGACATTCTTAACATCCAATTTGGAAGGTTAAGATGTCTTTGTACCTCAAGGCCTTAGGCATTCATGTACATCTTGCTACCACTAATGATTCATATGTTAATAATAGCAAGTACTTTGAGGCTAATGCAAAAGCCCTTCATGCTCTTAAATGTACCCTAAATGATGAATATCTTTCTAGGGTTTCTAATGTTGAATCGGCTTTTGTAGCTTGGAACATCATCACCTCCCTCGGCGAAAAAGATCTATATTATGCCGGGAGCGATTCGGACGTTGGAAGCGACATCTCCAACGTGTACTACATGGTCCAAGGGGATAACCCCCTTGAGGTAAACTCCGAATCCGATGATGAAGACATGTCATATGATGAGCTTACTACCTTTTGTCATCTTGTGCTTGGAAAATATGACATGCTTAAAAAGAAGAATAATAATTTGAAAAAGAACATTGCTTGCATGCATGTAGAACATGATACATTTAGATCTAACATTGCATGTTTAGAAAAAGATAACAAAAATTTGAAAAAGAATTTTGATTGCATGCTTAATGAAAAAGATTCATTAGAAAATAAAATGGCATGCTTAGAAAAAGAAAATAAAGATTTGAAAAATGAGAATGTTTCCTTACTTGCAAAATTGAATGATTTATGTGAAGGAAACACTATTTTGAAAAATAAAGTTGATTTGGTGGAAAAACAAAAAGAAGTTGTTTTTTAAGAAAACAAATCTTTGAAAAGAAAAATTTGTGAAAAAGAAAAAGATTTTGTTTCACAAAAGAAATAGAAAAATGATTCTTTATCTCATCATGCTTTTCATGCCACCACTAATGAGATTAAAGATTTGAAAAATAAAATGGATGGTTTGAGTTCAACTTTGAACTCTTGTGCTTTTAATCATTCTAGGTTGGAGTCAATGTTTTCAAAGAAACAAACTCCACACATTCATGCACATCATAACCATGCATTTGCTTATGTTGCACAATATGATAACACTCCTACACATAAGCATACTAAGGTGTACGTATGTACACATTGTGACCGCAAAGGCCATTTAGCAAAATATTGTTATGATAGATTAGATCATTTTAATTTTGCTAAGAATAAGAATTTTTGGGTGCCTTATAACAAGACTAACCCCAAAGGACCCAAGAAAATATGGGTACCAAAACCCCCACCATTTGCTTTTGATGTAGGTGAGGGCTCTCACAAAACATGAGAGGATCGGTGCCTTGGTAGTGGATGCACTTGGACATGATGGACATACTTTTGGGATGCATCACTATCAAGGAGCTTTGGTGGAAATACCACCATTTTTTGGAGCTTTGGAGTTGGTATCAATCTCTAAACTCCTACTTTTTATGTTCATGCTTGTTCATTTATAATATTTATAGCATGTTCATATTTTTGTGTGCTTCATGTGGTATTTACATGCTTAGATGTAGAATGTGTCAAACTTGCATTTATACATACATGAATAGTGAACTACAATTGACTCATATATATTTGAACTTTATGCTCATTTGTATCCACTATATGCATATGTATAGACTAGTTTTGATGATTCTCTTTTATACATATTTTTGCCTATTTTATGCTTTACTTCATGTATATGTATTTTTAATTCAAATCTAATAAATATACATGTATACCCGTGAGTTTCTTACTTTCATGCAAATACATTTAATAGACTCTTTTATATTTGAGATATGTATGTGTATTGTTAGGATTGGATAAATCATACATGTGCCTAGAAGTGTATTTTTTTTAAGAAAAATAAATTTTCATGTCTTATAAAATGTTATTCATCTTTTTGAGCTTCAATTACCATTTTCATGAAAATGCCATTTACATAACCTTTGAACACTCATCTTTTACTTTTCAAGATAATTTTGAGCTTTATGGACTATGAGTGCTTGAACCTTTATGTATTTAGTATGATTCATGAAATATATATGCTTTGATTTCATGTTTTTGAAGGATCTTTAACTAGTTTTTCAAAAAAAATTATTTTAACTAGTTAATTGTTCTTCATTTGGTAGAGTTTTTCAAACAAAGCTTATTTTTCAAATCTATTTTTGAAAATCCCTACCATTTATGGGCGGATGGATGGGCGTGTATGCCTTGTAAGTTTAATTGACAATCTTTTACCTTGTGCATATCAAGAGTGGTAGGTTATGAGATATACACTTGATCTTATTGTTATGTCAATTGGTATCATTGGATCTTTTCAATTGGCATCTAAATTGATAATTTTTGTATATACTCATATTTTTGTTTTCTTATATATGTATGTATCAAATTCAATTGGTATAATTTTTCCATACATATATATGATTTTCATGTGCTTAACTTACAATTGGCTCACATTTTTAAAAGCACAAAATTTATGATGAAAAATAAATATATTTTGATCATTATGTTTACTATTGATATCAAAATGCTTCAACTTCATATTTGTTAAATTTCAATTGGTATCAATATGATAATGATTATTGTTCAATTTGGTATCTTAAAAATTTGATTGTTTTACAAGAGCTCTGATACCTTTAAAAAATTTTAAAAAGAAAAATTAAAAATGTTTTGGTATGTATTTCCTATATGCAAGGAGAGCTTAACATCTCTTCTACATATAGATTCATGTTGAGTATATTATAAATTGAGGAGCTTGACAACTCTTCTTTATATGATATACGTGTGTAGGGGGAGCTTCACATCTCCTCTTATGCATTACATAATATGTGTTATGTGAGTTAAGGCTTGTCATCCCTTCTTCATGTAATGCATATGTGTAGGGAAGCTAACTTAGCGTCTTCCTCTTCATGAATGTATATCGCATATAAATCTTTATTGATTGATTTGTATTACCCCTTCTTGATCTCTTTGTTTTTGACAAAAAGGGGGAGAAAAATTTGTTTGATTTGTTTTTACTTTGAACCCTTTGTTGATGAGTAACAAAAGGGGGAGAAGTATTTAAGTTTATATGCATGTTTTCATTGCTTAAGGGAGAGAAGTATTTGTCTTCCTTATTATTTATGCATATAAGTGTTTTGCAAATAGGAGAAAAAAATTTATTTTGTTTTATCTCCATTCATTTGCATACATGTTTATGAGCTTTATTGTCATATCTTATTATTTATTGTTATGCATGAGTTAAGGGGGAGAAGTATTTGAGTTTATATGCATGTTTTCATTGCTTAAGGGGAGAAGTATTTGTCTTCCTTGTTATTTATGCATATAAGTTTTGTTTTGCAAATAGGAGAAAAAGATTTATTTTGTATCATCTCCATCATTTGCATACATATTTATGAGCTTCATTGTCATATATTATTATTTATGTCTATACATGAGTTAAGGGGGAGCTCCTTGAAGCTTTACTTTAATCCATGCATATATAACTTTCATGAGTTTTGTCATCATCAAAAAGGGGGAGATTGTTGGCCCAAAGGCCTCACCCTAGTTTTGATGATGATCAACTCATGAAGTTATGTTTACTAATGATCTTGTGTTTAATTAGTGACAGATTCATTATCAAGATCTTAATAGGTGCATAGCTCAACAAAGGATAAAATGTCAAGATTTGGAGCTAGCACGGTGTGATCCAAGGAGCTTTTGGATCAAGCTTGGACCAAGTCAAGAAGATGAGAAGCCTTCAAGTGAAGACTTCAAGAAGATGAAGACTTGTGTCTAGGTATAAGATTTTGTTTTTATTTTAGAGTAAAATGTAAAGGATAGATAGTTGGTGGATTGCTCAAGTATATATCACACACACACTCTTGATTTAATTGTCTTTTTATAAAAGAATTTTCAGTTTAGAAAAGACTTTCATTTTAGAAAATTACATATTTGATTCTGTAAGATCACCTAGAGGGGAGGGTGAATAGGTGATGGCTAATCTAATGGTCACTTATGAACAAATAATGCGGAATTAAAACTAAGTTGACCAAATTAAACTTCTTTTAATTTAACACTTATGTATAACACAAGAGTGTTGCCGAATTCCCCTTGCGAGGCTCTGGACAAACTCCTCTAGATTCCCCTTGAATGGGTTGAGGTGCCGCATTGGCTCTCTTGGTTGAATACTAGTGTTAATAACAATCCCAAGCAAGTATAGCAATTATGAGCACAAAGGTATATCATGCATATAAGAGATAAAGACTATAAAGTAATGCAAGATATAAGTGAGACAAAAAGACTAAGAGAGCAAGAGTGAGCAATCGCAAACACAAAGGGTTTGTTTCGAGGTTCGAGCACACTTGCTCTACATCCCCGCCTTCGACACACGAAGGATTTCCACTATGCACGATCCAACCGGATCTCTCCTTGGTGCCGCAACACCTACAAGCCCTCGGACTCCCAAAGTCCCTTACACACCACAAGCCCACCGGCTCGTCGAGGCCGCACCTCGTACAACAAGTCCGCACCCGAACTCAAAGCACCGCGAGCACACTTGCCCGCTTCCTCAAATACAAAGAAGGATCTTGGTGATCTAAACACTTGATCACCTAATAAAAACTCTCACTACAACACTCCTATAGGATAGATATAACTATGGATGCTCAAGTGTAGTGTGAGAAATCAAGGAAAGAACTTTGATGGAAAACTCAAGAAATCACAATAAACACTCTCTTGATAAAATCCCTTTTGATAGGAAATATTTGCACTATATTTTGTGGAGAAAACTCTGCTAAAAGAATGGAAGTAACTGGACAAAAGCTCTCCTAAAATCTTAGCTCAAAACAATGACAAAACCCCCTTTTATAGAGGCCAGAAAAATCTGACCGTTGGGCTCTGTCAGAACTTCCGGTCGACCGGTCCGGTCGACCGGCAACGGTCAAAAATCCGACCGTTGCAGCCTCCGGTCGACCATCCCGGTCGACCGCGCACCTGGAGCAGAGAATTACTTCTCTGTCGGTCGACCGTGCGGTCGACCGGAATTTCCAGAGAGCAGACTCTCTGAAGCGGTCGACCGGCACGGTCGACCGTCCTCCAGTGCACACAGGCGTGCACGTCTATGCACGTCCGGTCGACCGACCCGGTCGACCGGCCACTGTCAGTTCTGAAAAATCAGAACTGCCAGAACCTGAAAATTTTGGGATTAAAGATTGGTCTTTTTGGCTTAATAAAAAATCCCATAAATACTTAAAAATTCTACAAAAAATAGTTTTATGATATAGAAACATGCTTGCACAAAATCAAGGCATGTTATTAAAGATTTGACTATTTTTTGTAACTTGAAAATATTGGCTCATAATAAAAAAAACTGTTTTTCTAAAACAACATGTTTTTTCAAATTTTCATCAAATACAAAAACAAGATATACTTTAAAGCATAGTGTGTATGGATATGATCCACTACACAATCAAGATGAAATATCTAGTTTTTGACATAAAGCACTAAACTTGGTTTTGAAAGATATGTATATAGGTAACATCAAAAACCAAGACATGAATTTTGTCCAATGAAAAACCTTTTTACCAAAATGAAAGAGTCTTTTCTAACTAAAAATTCTTTTATGAAAAGACAATTAAATCTCAAGAGTGTGTGTGTGATATGACTTGAGCAATCCACCAACTATTCTATCCTTTACATTTTAACTAAAACAAAAACAAAATCTTATACCTAGACACAAGTCTTCATCTTCTTAAAGTCTTTCCTTGAAGGCTTCTCATCTTCTTGACTTGGTCCAAGCTTGATCCAAAGCTCCTTGGATCACCCCGTGCTAGCTCCAAATCTTGACATTTAATCCTTTGTTGAGCTTTGCACCTACTAAGATCTTGATAAAGAATCTGTCACTAATTAAACAAGATCATTAGCAAATATAACTACATGAGTTGATCATCATCAAAATTAGAGTGATAGGCCTTTGGGCCAACAATCTCCCCCTTTTTGATGATGACAAAACTCATGAAGTTATATATGCATGGATTAAAGTAAAGCTTCAAAGAAGCTCCCCCTTAACTCATGCATCACTAGAAATAAATAGATATGCCTTTAAAGCACATAAATATGTATGCAAATGAATGCACAAATCTTTTTCTCAAACTTTTATCTTATTATATTATTGCTATGCATGAGTAAAAGCACAAGTATAAAAACTCAAAATCTCAAAATCTTTCTCCCCCTTAAGTAAGGAACAAATACTTCTCCCCCTTAAGGAAATCATGCATATAACTCAAATACTTCTCCCCCTTTTTGTCAATCATCAACAAAGGGTTCAAAGTTCAAATCATCAAACACATTTTCTCCCCCTTTTTGTCAAAAATAAGGAAATCAAGGAGGGTAAAATCAAATCAATCAATAAGATTTATATGCGATATACATTCATGAAGAGGAAGACGCTAAGTTAACTTCCCTACACATATGCATTACATGAAGAAGGGATGACAAGCCCTAACTCACATAACACATATTATGTAATGCATAAGAGGAGATGTGAAGCTCCCCCTACACACGTATATCATATAAAGAAGAGTTGTCAAGCTCCTCAATTTATAATATACTCAACATGAATCCATATGTAAGAGAGATGTTAAGCTCTCCTTGCATATAGGAAATACAAATCAAAAATTTGGAATATTTCTTTAACAAGACAAAATTTTGAACTTTTCTTATGAAAACAAAATTTTGAAATATCTTAAAATACACAACTTTCTTTTAAGGTACCAAATGTAGAACAATCAAATTTTGAATTTTGATACCAATTTTGAAATACAATGCATAAGCTTTAAAATAAATAAGATTTGAAGTAAGCTTAGCATTAACAACTATTGTGCTTTAAAATATAAATCCATTTTAATACAAGCACACACCAATCATATATATGTATGAAAAGAGTATACCAATTTAAGTAGATACATACATATATGAAAGAACAACATATGAGTATACACAATAAGAGGTCATATTGATACCAATTGAAAATATCCAATGATACCAATTGAAAATTAAGCTTAAGTATATATATCATAAAATCTACCACATGAAGAATTCGAACTAGTTAAATGAAGGTGTTTAACAACTAGTACGGAATCCTTCAATCAAGGAATAAGTCAAAAGTTTTTCATGAAATATCAATGAAACACAAGGCACTAAAAAGCACTCTATCCATAAAGTCCATATCAAAAAGAAGTGAGTGTGCTAGTGTTATGTGGAACATGGTATCATGAAAAATAGCAATAAAACTCAATATTCCTTAAAATTTTGAAATCATGAAATCCATCACAAAAATTTTATTGAAAAATTACAAAATTTCTATTAAAAACAAAAATTTATATTTCAAGATATATGTATGTTTTGACAAGACATTAAGTATACATACATATCCTTAAAACACATTTGAGTCTATATATAGATTTGCATGAAAGACAAATGACTCAAGAGGTATCCATGTATATCTTAATATTTTGGCAAGACAAACATACACATGAAATGAAGGCACATGATCATAGCATAAATCCAAATGGGAATACAAGTTTAAAATGTAATAATCATCAAAACTTAAGCTATACTAACACACCTAATGGGCACAAATAAGCATTCAAACCCAATCATATATAGATTTATTTGTGATCCATAATGTGTATAAGTATAAATCCAAGTGTTGACAAATGCTAACATTTAAACTAATATTCAAATCATGAAGCATCAAATAAATTTTGAAAATACAAAAGAATTTATCCATATGATTAAAAATAGGATCATGTGAATCAATTTGAAGAATAGATAACTAGTTTAAATGGATTTTTGACAAACTAGTTAAAGATCCTTCAAAAATACAAAGTCAAATGTTTTCCATGAAAAATACTAAATACATAAAAGTTCAAGCACTCATAGTCCATAAAGCTCAAAAATTATCTTTTATCATAAAAGATGAGTGTTCAAAGGTTATGTAAATGGTATTTTCATGAAAATAGAAAGTGAAGCATGAATCTCATGAAAATCTTATTTTTCATCTTAAAACAAATCATATATTTTTCATAAAGCATTGCTAAATACATAAAGATTTAATCACTCATGGTCTATAAAGCTCAAAATATTTTGTATCATAAAGATGAGTGTTCAAAAGATCATGTAAATAGCATTTTTTATGAAAATAATCATTCAAGCACAAAAAGATCATAAATCACATTTTGTATTACACATGTTTTAATCTTTAATACAAATCAAAAAAAAATGAAAAATCATTTTACCAAAATGAAAGAGTCTTTTCTAACTAAAAATTCTTTTATGAAAAGACAATTAAATCTCAAGAGTGTGTGTGTGATATGACTTGAGCAATCCACCAACTATTCTATCCTTTACATTTTAACTAAAACAAAAACAAAATCTTATACCTAGACACAAGTCTTCATCTTCTTGAAGTCTTCCCTTGAAGGCTTCTCATCTTCTTGACTTGGTCCAAGCTTGATCCAAAGCTCCTTGGATCACCCCGTGCTAGCTCCAAATCTTGACATTTAATCCTTTGTTGAGCTTTGCACCTACTAAGATCTTGATAAAGAATCTGTCACTAATTAAACAAGATCATTAGCAAATATAACTACATGAGTTGATCATCATCAAAACTAGAGTGATAGGCCTTTGGGCCAACAGATTCTTGGTGTTTTCTATATACATATCCTTTAACCAAAACCAAGTTTATACTTATTGTCAAAAATATAGATATTTCTCTTGATTGTGTAGTGGATCATATCCATACACACTATGCTTTAAAAGTATATCTTGTTTTTATATTTGATGAAAATTTGGAAAAACATGTTTTGGAAAAATATTGTTTTGAAAAAACAGTTTTTATCATGAGCCAAATATTTTCAAGTTACAAAAATAGTCCAATCTTTTATAACATGCCTTGATTTTATGCAAGCATGTTTGTATATCAAAGTATATAGGTTAAACTATTTTTGTAGATTTTTAAGTATTTTATGGGATTTTATTTGAGCCAAAAAGACTCCCAGAAAACTGTTTCAGGCTTCAGTTAAGTCGACTTGCCTCCTTTATAAGTCGACTAATCCTGGAGTCGGTCGACCGGACCGGTCGACCGACGTGCACAGATGTGCACGCCTTTGTGCACTGGAGGACGGCTGACCGTACGGGTCGACCGCTCCAGAGAGCAGAGCTCTCTGGAAAGTTCGGCCGACCGTACGGGTCGACCGACAGAGAGTTAGACTCTCAGCTCCAGTGGGTCGGTCGACCCAGACGGTCGACCGTGGCTCCAACGGTCAGATTTCTGACCGTTGGCGGTCAACCGCACGGGTCGACCGGCAACTCTGACAGACCCCAACGGCTAGTTTTTGACAGCCTATATATTTGGGGGTTTGGTCATTGTTTTGAGCCAAGATTTTGGAGACATTTAGAGCCAGTTTTTCCTATTCTTTCAGAAGAGTTTTTCTCCACAAAATAGAGAGCTAATACTTCCAATCTAAAGGGAGTTTTATTTAGAGTGTGTAAAAGAGATTTTCTTGAGTTTTCACCAAAGATTCTTTCCTTGTTTTCTCACACAAACACTTGAGCTTTCCATTTCTATATCTACCCTATAGGGAGTGTTATTGTGAGAGAATTTTAGGTGATCAAGAGTTGTGATCACCAAAGTTCTACTTTGTTCCTTTGAGGAGGCGGACGTGTGTGTCCGCGTTGTTTTGAGTTCGGGTGCGGACTCGGTTGTTTCGAGGTGCGGCCTCGGTGAGCTAGTGGGCTTGCGGTGTGTACAGGACTAGGGAGTCCGAGGGCTTGTAGGTGTTGCGGCACCGAGGAGAGATCCATTGGGATCTTGCATAGTGGAAATCCTTCGTGTGTCGAAGGCGGGGATGTAGAGCAAGTGTGCTCGAACCTCGAAACATACCCTTGTGTTTGCGATTGCTTACTCTCTCTCTCTCTCTCTCTCTTTGTCTCTTTTATATCTTGCATAGCTTATATTGTCATTACCTTTACATGCTTGATATATTGTGCTCATATTGTATACTTGCTTGAGTTGTTTGCTAACACTTGTATTCAACCAAGAGAGCCAACGCGGCACCTCAACCCATTCAAAGGGAATCTAGAGGAGTTTGTCCAGAGCCCTTCACGGGGAATTCGGTAACACTCTTTGGTTATACGTGGTGTTTAGTTTAAATAGTTTATTTGGTCATAATTGTTTTTAGCTTCCGCATTATTTGCATCATTTGTCATTAAGTGACCATTAGATTAGCCTTCACCTATTCACCCCCCTTCTAGGTGAACCTTCAATAACGATGAACAACCCGAGACTGAGAAGTCAAAGGAAAGTTCTTCTATGGATGCTGAAGTTCTTAAAGGCATCCAAGCTCAAATCGCATCCCTAACCCAAAGGGATGAATTAAAGAAGGTAGGAGCAGTCCGTCCTTACCCTGTGGAATGGGATTCAGTACCATACCCACCGAAGTTCAAGCCACCGATGTTACATACGTATATGGTAAGAGCTCGCCAAACCAGCACATCTACTACTTCCGGTTTTAAACCGGTAACGTTATAGATAACAATGCTATTATGGCCAGACTGTTCATTGGCACCTTGAAGGGGGTAGCATTTGACTGGTTCTGAAGCCTACCTCCGGGCTCTATCAATTCTTGGATCGACTTGAAAACTAAATTTCTTTCTCGTTTTTATGAGGATGACACTGAGGTAACCATGGACAAGCTCCTCTCTATCGTACAAAGGAAGGACGAATCTGTCCGAGACTACATTGAGCGATTTAAAAACTTGTCTCTGATGTGCCCAGCAGGAATGCCATTACCCATGCTCTTGCAGACATGCAGGCATAACTTCCTCGACCAAGTGGAGATTCGTATGGGAGCTGTCAAAGCCCATACCTTGAAGGAACTGGTCGAGCAAGCAGAGATAGCCGAAAAGTCGGCTAAAAAGTTCAAACCATCTACCCTAAAAGCAAATGGGCTGTAAATAATAAAGAGCGCAGAGATATGGCGCAGTCTTCCCAACCCAAAGGGAAAGAAACTACGTCCGTTGAGTTGTCAGGGGACGTTCATTCGAAGGCCAAGAAGAGCGGCTTCAATAATCAGGAGTCTAAGTTTTCTCTGAAGCAGTACTCCTTCAAAGACGAGCAGGTGGTCGCAATATTCCATTTACTCCACAAAGGGAATAAACTAAAGCTGTCAGATGTTCGACGCCCTAATGAAATGGGACGCACGAGCGATCCCAACTATTGCCTCTTTCATAGGATGGTCCATCATCCTACAAATAAATGCTTTGTCCTCAAGGACAAAATTCAAGCTTTAGTCGATGCCGGAGTTTTGACTCTAAAATCAGAACAAAAGAAAGTGACTGCAAACATGGTGACCCTTGAGTTCGACAAAACCCCAAAAGTCACAGTTCCTGATGGGACCTTCTTAATCCCTGAAGCACGGCTAGTAGTAAAGCATTCTTCAGCCGAAACTCAAGAGATGAAGGGTCTTGTTCCCTTGACATTGGGAACAGGGAAAATCATGTGGGTACAACCAGACCTTGTCCAAGACGAACAATGGGCTTCGAAGAAATCCAAGTCAAAGGGCAAATCTTGCAATGTTATCTCTGTCTTGCCAGATGATGGCAATCTCACATCAGCTTCTTTTAGCGATTCCGAGGAGGAAAAGCACGCTTGCACAGCGCAGGCTTATGTGCCTCAGCCGACAGGTACTCGATCTAGAAAATCATACTTAAAACAGTATGAAAGGGTTACTGACGAGACACAACAGCAGATGACTTCAGTACAAAAACCGACACCAACGCCGGTCCCCACAACGGGAAAAGAGAAGCAGAAAGAATTCCGATTTGATCATGTCCTGAAGAAGCCTTCAGGTCAAGGACTTGCCCTTTTGCTTTGACATATTGGCCCAGCTGGCTAATATCCCAGCTCGTATCACCATACACGAGCTCCTTTGTCTCTCGAAACAAACAAGAGAAGCACTTGCTAACTCAGAATCATTTCTGACACATATGCTAGAAACCCCTGGGGGTGACGCTCAGCCCTCTTGCTCCAAATGTCATCATACACAATCAAAAGTACCTGCTATTACTTTCACAGCGGAGGATATGCTTCTCAAGGATAACAAGCACGATCGACCTTTGTGCTACACTGAATACATCGGTTTGACATGCATTGAAAAGGTACAGGTTGACCCGGGGTCTGCACTAAGCATCATCCCCAAAAGGCTCCTCTACTTCCTTGGCATACCACTGTATCGGTTGTCTACAACCACTACAATAATATACGGTTTTAATGTAGGGAGTAGTCATCCACTTGAAAAGATTCGACTCTGTTACCGAATCTGGAGCCGGAAATCAGAAGTGACGTGCTACGTCATTGATGCTGACACATCATATAACTTGTTACTAGGACGACCATGGATCCACGCTAACTAGATTGTTCCCTCTACTCTGTACCAGTGCTTCAAATATGTTAAAGATGATGCAACAATACGAACTATTTTCACTGAGAAACAACCATTCAAAGGGGTGGAAAACTACTTTACTGACACTCTCCTATATCAAGAGGTTGGTGAAACGTCAAAAGAATCATTGTCTGACAACGATGATAGTGGCAATGAGGCAGATTCAGAGTCTGAAGCAGACATGCCAGCCATTTTGGTCGGTGAACCAATTATAATATGTTTTAATAATCCCCAATGTAACACTCCTTCTGAAGATGAGGGCGAATGGGTAATTAATGACAATATTTCCTTTGATTATCCTGTGAGTGTCGAATTATTTGAATCCGTTACGGATAGTTCTCTGCACATACCCTTACATAAACCAAGTGCATCAAGTACATCCGTGGAATCTATAGAAGGATCCGTTTAGTGGTTCCTTCATCCAAAGAGGGTCAATTACCAATAATATTCGGTAAAGCCTAACTACAAAGGTTTGCAGCCGCGGATTCAAGTTCAGACTCAGACACTCCACAATTTTTCCATCATGCACGATCAGCGCAGCATATGATGAGGAAAATGGGATACAGCCTGCAGCATGGGAAGGGCCTGAATTTCAGAAATGGAAGATGTGATTTTCTGCGCAACTTTATGCCAAGAGGGAAACCGGCAAATTACTATGATAACACACGCAGGGGGTTGGGATACGTTACACCTACACCACCAGCAACGGTTCAGTTCAAAGATGATAAACCGATCCCATCACACTCTGCCTCTTCCTCCGAATGGGACTCAGATGTCAGTGTGGGAACGATATTCGAGAATCTCACCGTTAATATGACTTCAAGCAGCCAATTGGAGTCAGCGGAAGCTACTGATGAGGAACCATGGGCTCAGCAATTGGATCTCCAGTGGGAAAAGCGATTCGAACAATGCGAACCACCTACTGAAAACAAGGTGATCCTGGTTAACTTGGGTAGTCAAGATCACCCTAAGCCCATCTTTATAAGTGAAAGCTTACCACTCACAGAAAGAGAAGAATTGATGGTATTTATAAGGGAGTATATAGATGTCTTTGCATGGAACTACAAAGACATGCCTGGACTTGATCCGAAGTAGCCATGCATCGTCTGAACATCAAGCCTGACGCCAAGCCAGTCAAGCAACAACAACGCCAATTTCGTCCAAACATTATGGAAGCTATTGAAGCCGAAGTCCATAAACTCATTGCATGTGGCTTCATACGGGAGGAACAACATCCAGTATGGGTTACAAACATCGTCCCCGTTCTCAAGAAGAATGGAAAAATTCGGATCTGTATTGACTACCGCGATCTTAATACAGCCTGTCCTAAAGACGAATTCCCATTGCCCATCACCGATGTCATGATTGACAATACCTGCGGATTCGAAAGAATATCTTTCATGGACGGCTTTTCAGGGTACAATCAAATTAAGATGTATCCGGAGGATGAAAAGCATATTTCGTTCCGGACACCGTTGGGTGTATATTGTTATACCGTGATGCCCTTCGGGTTAAAGAACACGGGAGCGACTTATCAGCGGGCAATGAGTATGATTTTCTGTGATCATCTCTGAAAAACGGTAGAATGTTATGTCGACGACATTGCTGTCAAAAGCCGTGATAAGAATGACCATCTTTGTGACTTGAAAACGATGTTCGACATAATGCGGGCTCATCAACTGAAGATGAATCCGACAAAATCCTTTTTGGGGGTTTCGAGTGGCAAGTTTCTTGGATTTATTGTTACATCAAAAGGAATTTATCTTGACCCAGACAAAGTCAAAGCCATTCAGAGCATGCATCCACCTAAGAATCTCAAAGAACTTAGAGGCCTGCAAGGTAAACTGGCTTATATCAGAAGATTTATTGCAATATCTCAGGCCGCTGTCAACCGTTCACCCGAATCATGAAAAAGGGTGTTTCTTTTGTATGGGATCAAGCCTGTCAAGAAGCTTATGAAGATATCAAAAGATATCTAACAAAACCTCCAGTCTTAGTAGCTCCCACATCAAGAAAATCATTCTTGCTTTATGTGAAAGCTATGGACCATTTTCTTGGTGCTCTGCTTGCTCAAAAAGACGATAATGGTCACGAACAAGCTATTTATTATTTGAGCAGGACTCTGATAGGGGCAGAATCTCGCTACAATCCTATTGAGAAGGAATACTTAACTCTTGTCTTTGCTATTCAGAAGACACGACATTATTTGGTCAGTCAAATCATACATGTCATTTCCAGAGTGAGTCCTTTGCGTATTCTCATGACGAAACCTGGATCACTGAATTCTAGATTAGCTAAATGGGCCCTCCTTTTGTCTCAGTCTACATGCTCTTTGTCCCTCAGAAGGCGGTTAAAGGCCAGGCACTTGCAGAGTTCGTGGCTGCTCATCCGATTCCGGAAAGCTCAAAACTTTATGAAGACATTCCAGATGAAGTTTTTGAATCTAATAAAACTTCAGAGGATGAAGTTTGGCAGATGTTCTTTGATGGAGCATCACGAATAGGCCCTAAAGGTAAGATCATTGCCGGTGTGGGGATTGTGTTTATCTTACCACAAAACCATGTCCTTCCTAGGGCATTTTTCTGACGGAATCATGCTCCAATAATGTGGCAGAATACAATGCTCTACTCATTGGTCTTCAGCTCGCTCACAAAATGGGGGTGCGATACCTTGAAGCTTATGGCGATTCAAAACTGATTGTCAATCAGGTTAAAGGCGAATATGAGGTCCGTCACGAAGACTTGGCACCTTATCATCACGCAGTCATCAAAATGGCTAATTTATTTGATGACTTTACATCGGGCACGTGTCTCGATCCCAGAATACTAGGGCCGATGCTCTGGCTGTACTAGCAACAACGTTAGCCTTACCAGTCGACACCAAGTATCACCTTATAGTGGCGACTCGACACCTTGTTTGATCTAAAAATATATTGAGAACCAAAGAGGTCTATAACATCTCGACGGATCTTGAACCGAGAGATTGGTGATTTTCCCTCATCGACTATGCTTTGCATGGTTTGTTGCCGGACGACCCTAAAGAAGCGGCATCTATCAGACGAAGGTCTCTCCATTTTTACTATGATCCAACACTGAAGACCCTCTACCATCGTTCATACGACGGTATCCTCCTCCGTTGCCTTTCTAATTTAAAGGCACAGGAAGTGATCAAAGAAGCGCACGACGGCATATGCAGAGCTCATCAGCCAGGTCCAAAACTCAATGACCGATTACACAGGCTTAGGTATTATTGGCCAACCATGATAGCCGATGCCATCCAATATGCATGAAGGTGTAAGGCCTGCTAAATCCATGCGGACTTCATACATCAGCCTCCAGAGTTACTCCATCTAACTGTTGCTTCGTGGCCATTTGAAGCGTGGGGCATCGATGTCGTAGGGCCAATCAGCCCCTCCTTAACGAAAGGTCACCGATTTATCTTAGCAATAACCGATTACTTTTCAAAGTGGGCAGAAGCTATACCACTGGTGAAAGTTAAAACTTCTAACGTGATTAATTTCATCAAACACCATGTCATCCATCGATTTGGTGTCCCTAGGCGGATCATCCATGACAACGGTTCCCAATTTGCAAGCCGGGTATTCTATCGGTTCTGTGATAGGTATCGGATTCATAATATAGCATAACTGCTTATAACCCTGTCGTTAATTGATCGGCAAAAAGCAAGCACTAAAATAAGAGAAGAAAGTGTGGGTTGATGTTACTGCTTTTGCGATTCTTCCGTAGTAGCGAAGTGGCTATACGGGTCGTATCCACAAGGAGGGAGAGCGATGGAAGCTTGATGCGGCTTCAAAGTTTAAGAAGAAAGAAAGTTCTTGTTTCCAAATAAAGAATTGAAAAGTGAAAACAAGTTGTTTTTGAGAATTGTTGGAAAATGTTTTGGTAGTTTGTAAAAGTGATTTTTTCTTAGTTGTAAAAATGCATGGCTAACTTTCTACTAAGTGCTCCCACAAATTTCTAACTTTTGGAAGATAGCATCACGATGGATCATAGGTGAACACAACCCTTGTGCATTGAAACTATTCACGTGAAAATCGAGTGAAAGTTCTTCCTATAACTTTGCTTTACACGGCAAAAACTCGGACATTCCCATATCAAGATCCAATAGAAGGCGAGAATACAGGAAGACACGAGTGCACTAATGGTATCGGCAAAGTTAAAAGGAAAGTCTCTAACTTACAACAACAAGCAAGGTACAAAACCCATAGATCATCAAAAAACCATTTAAGTATGAAATATAAGAAGGTAAATACTTGTAGGTAAGTTAAAGTTAGAACCCTCGTCTTAAGATGCCATAGCTCTCGTTTGCACAAGGCTTGTTTGACACTATTGACTCATGCGGGTTATCAATCAAGTAGTAAGAGATTAGTGGGTTAGTAGTTAGTTAGTCATGCTATGAAAAAGTTAGTTAGCCATAAAAGTAAAAGAAACAACAAAGGAAAAGAAGTGGAAAGAGGGAGTTGCATTACAAGAAAACAAAAAAAAAGAAAAGTTAAAGAAAGGAAGCTACACTACAACAAAGTAAAAGAAAAGAGGTGAAGAAGAAAGAAGTTACACTACAACAAGGAAGTAAAAGTAAATGGCAAAGACAAGTAAATGGAAAGAAGGAAGAGAAGTAGTATTTGTATTATCTTGTCACCCTTCAAATACAACACTTTACACACACACTCTCTCTCTCTTTCACTCTAGTGGCTAAAACTTAAAACTAGAAGAAGAACAGTAACAACAACTACAAACTAAAAACAAGGCTACACAACTTGCTCTAACTCTGGATCTGCTCAAACTGAAGACCCCAGGGGGTATTTATAGGCACCAGGGGAAAGGGGGCCACGTGAACGGCACGTGGCCCAAAGTGCAGGCGTGCGCGCACCCAAAGTGCCGCGGAAACGCGGCCTGGGCCGCGTTTCTGCGGCCCTGCCAGGGCGGCGCGCGCCTTGCTTCGGGCAGCACGTCGCCCAGACTGTCTTCTGATGCCTTGATCTTCTGGATTTGCGATTTGATACCCTAGGCTGACAAAATCTTCGCCCTAAAGTCAATGGTTACTGGTAGGCTTTTAATCACCAATTAAATGGTGATTTAGGTCTTCTTCTTCATTTACACACCATTGACCTAGGATCAAGCAAGCAAGGTTTTATTAGCAAAATTTTACATGAAATAAATATGAGAATGTGATGAAAATTATGTAAAATTAGAGACTAATCATTAATGGCTTGGCGGAGGCATTCAACAAGATAATCATTAAGCTACTCAAAAAATTCATTTCATCAAATAAGCGAGACTGGAATGAGAAGCTTAGTGAATGTCTTTGGGCCTACCGAACCACAGTTCGGACCCCGACAGGTAATAAACCTTTTTCCCTAGTATACGGGTACGAAGCAGTCATACCATTAGAAATCCAGATGCCGTCATTACGAGTCACTTTGATGACTAAGATGATAACGGAGGACAACGATCGGTTGCGACTCCAAGAGCTCGAAGCCCTAGATGAGAAGCGGTTACAAGCTCAGTAACATATTGAGTTGTATCAAGCCCGGATCTCAAAAGCCTTCAATAAGAAGGTTAAGTAAAGAGTCTTCCAGAAAGGAGATTTGGTTTTAGCTGTCAGATGACCGATAATCATGACGCTCAAAACCAAAGGCAAATTTCAGCCCAAATGGGAAAGACTGTTTGTGATAGAAACAGTCTATTCAAACGGGGCATATCGCCTTATGACTTCAGATGGTGACTTACTGATGCCGATCAACGATAGGTTCTTAAAGAAGTATTATCCTTGATAGGATCCTTCTCATGATCAAGTTAACATAGCACTCATGATCAAGACCTTCAGATCCAAGATATGCAGAAGGAGCGCTTCTCTCTTTCTCTAAACAAGATCATACAACTATAAACCAGTGTCGAGCTGATCGAACACTGGTTTTTCAAAGAAGAATCGAGGTTATGAATACAGTAACAAAATAATCCAACGCCCCTAATGGTTAAGGATAGAGGAAAATATTGGCCTTTAAGCCCAACATAAGTCCTTGACAACTCATCTTGCTGAGGGGAATAGCATGGCTAGCCTGACTCAAGCGATAGTTGGTAAAAGCGTATCAAATCCATTGACAGCTGAGGATATGCTAAAAATCTTAAGGGACCTGTTTCCACTTGTTTCAGCAGTTAAGGATAGAGGAAAATGTTGGCCTTTAAGCCCAACATAAGTTCTTGACAACTCATCATGCTGAGGGGAATAGCATGGCTAGCCCGACTCAAATGGTAGTTGGTAAAGGAGTATCAAATCTGTTGACGGCTGAGGATTTGCTAAAAATCCTAAGGGACCTGGTCCCATTTGATTCCCTCTCCAAAATCACTTACCTATTCCCATCCATGGAATGGTAAGACCACATATAAAGGTATTCATATCCCTTGCGAAATGACGAGTATAACCTATCATGTTAACATCAAACCTCTGATTGCAAACTCTAATCTACTCCCCAACGGATAAAACCGACATCCCCAGTGAATAAACCCCGCTTGTAAATCTCTTCAACAGAACGACAGGTCCACTCAAATTTCTGTTATGTTCAAGCACCTCTAATGGTAAATGAATCCTTGTTAAGTTAACATCACACCTCTGGCAAGTTGCTTTACAAATTCCCACGAAGTTCTCTGACATATGATCTTCTATGGGACTCATTTCCTAACTCCCCAGCGAGTTTCTGATAGACTTCCCTCAAAGTCTATCAGTCCTCAGTAGACTTTTCTGGTTATCACATTAACAATATACCTCTGACAATTTCTTTTAAATAACATCTGAAGGAGATATCAAAATCCTCATGGAGTTCATAATCAAATCCTATTTCTCCCGATGGGATTATTTCTTGCTTACTGTTATGTCCATGTTACCTCTGAACTGACAGATTACCAAGTCTCATCTTTCAGTCCAGTAGGGACTATTTCTTTGTCATCATGTCCAGTTCGTCACCTCTGAATGACAAAATTCCGAGCTTGGTGGCTTCTCAATCGATTATGTCCATATTACCTCTGAACCGACAGATAACTAAGTCTCATCTTTCAGTCCAGTAGGGACTATTTTTTGTCGTCATGTCCAGTTCGTCACCTCTGAATGACAAAATTTCGAGCTTAGTGGCTTCTCAATCGGTTATGTCCATGTTACCTCTGAACTGACAGATAACCAAGTCTCATCTTTCGGTCCAGTAGGGACTATTTCTTTTTCATCATGTCCAGTTCGTCACCTCTGAATGACAAAATTTCGAGCTTGGAGGCTTCTCAATCGGTTATGTCCATGTTACCTCTGAACTGACAGATAATCAAGTCTCATCTTTCAGTCTAGTAGGGACTATTTCTTTGTCATCATGTCCAGTTCGTCACCTCTAAATGATAAAATTTCTAGCTTGGTGGCTTCTCAATCAGTCATGTTCAGTTCATCATCTCTGAACCGACAATAGCCAAGTCTCCCTTTTTGGTTTACTGTTATATCCAGTTCGTCACCTCTGAACAGTAAACATTCTAAGTTTGATAATTTCTAATTGATTATGTCCAGTTTGTCACCTCTTAATCGATAAATATCCAGGCTCATCTTTCTTTGTCAAATCATTTTCAAATGTGTAACTGTAACACCCCGCTCTCGGAATACGTACTTAGTTGCGTATTCAGATTTTTTGATCGTATTTTTCGATTTACTTCCTGTATTTATTTTGTATTTTGAATTATTTTGTATGATCATTTTGTCTTGGATCCGGATTCGTGGACTCAGAGTCTGCCCTAGTCTGAACCGAGAACCCGATCCTAGTGAATTACTCGATTTGGTCTTTCTAGTATTTAGATTTGACCGATTTTAATTTTAAACATCATTTTCCAATATTTTAGATTTTCTGTGATTTTCTGGAATTTTCCTGAATTAAAATGAAAATCTTCAAAACTGGTGTCGACCAGTGCCGCTGACCGATTCCTGGATTTTTAATTTGAAAATGGAGTCAAATTTTGAGAAACCTATTTCACAAATTTGCTTAGAATAATATTTACTATCTTAATTCATTTTTGAAAATTTTCAGAATTTATCAGATTTCTGCGAGATTTGGTGTCGACCGATATTGGCGGCCGATTCCAGGATTTTTAATTTAAAAACTATAAAGAATTTCTTGAAACGAATTTCACCATGATTCTTAGAATAATATTCTTGATTTTTTAGAATTTTTGCGGGTCGTTTCGAGATACTTGATTTTCGGACGATTTCGGTATTTTTCCGAAAGTTTTCCGCATCCGCAACTAAATCCCGGGAATCCGCTACTCTAATTATTTTCACCTTTTCTTCCAAGAGAATATCTTCCTTTTTTAATTTCTTTTCATTTTTTCCTTTTTCTTTCCTTCCTTTTCCTTCCACCAAATTCTCCATTCTTCCATTACTTTCTACGACTTTCCACCAAAAATATCTCCTCCACCAAAAATATCTTCTCCAAAAATATCCCAAAACACTCAAACACCTCTCCCATCACCATGGCCAGCCAAGAGAGCCACCTCACCTCTCCATTTTACAAAAAACCCCCTCCCTAAACATTTTTACATCACCTTCACAATTCTAAATCCTATATAAACTTTCCTTCTTCTTTCCACTTCATTTTTCTCTTCAACCAACACCTTAACCACCACCAACTCCTCCTTCATCTCCACCACAACCACCACCACTACAACTTCTCCAACTCCCTACCTTCATCCTCTTCCTCCTCCATCTCCATGTAAACCACCACAAACTCCAACAACTCTACCAAAATCTCAACATCCCCTTTACCTTTTCCAAAAATACCACCACCATCAAAATCCTCCACAAAACCATCACCCCACCACCAACTTCAAGGCCGGCCACCCTCCTTGGATTGGGGCCGATCTCTTCTTCGTCGGCAACATCTCCGATGATTATTCCGGTAATCGTTCACGATTATTCCGGTAATCATTCCGGTGACAATTGCAAACGAAAACACTAACGTCACCACCACCATCTTTTCTTAACCGTTTTCATCACCATCACTTCTACTATTTTCCACCACCATCTTCACTTCCACCATCACTTTTCCCATCACAATACCACCTCCATCTCCACTACTTAAACCTCCAACATCACCTTCATCATCACCTCCTTTTCATTACTCCATTAAAATCCATCTCCTTCACCAAATAACACCACCACCAACGAAATCATCTTTCCCTATCTCTCTCTTTCTCTCTGTTGACGCGGATCCCACCCCCGCGTCCAGGCAACTCCTTAACGCGGCCTTCGCGTTCTTGTATCGACGCAACGCGAAAACCATGCCCGCGTCTGTATCCCTTTCGTATCTACACGACGCGGAGCTAATGCCCGCGTCTGTGTTCTCCTCGTGCCCTGACTTGAACGCGGGTCTCGAACTCCGCGTTTGTGGCACCTTCGCGACGTGATTCCCGCGTCTGTGATTCCCACGTCTGCTATTCCCGCGACGTGACTCCCGCGTCTGCGACCCCCGCGTCTCACTCGCATAACTCGCGTCTCCCTGTGCACTCTCTCTTTCCATATACTTCTCTCTCTAGGTTTCTCTCTAACTCTTTCTCTCTCCTCTTCACTTTCTCCCTCTAAATATTTATATATTATTATATTTTATGGCGCGTGCGCAGTTCCATAGATTTCGGACCTTTCGGCATTTCCGGTGATTTAGGCGAGTGTCCTCGCCTATATTTGGGTTCCCCGCTTCGTCGGGTCGACATGTATTTTATTCCATATTTATATGTATTTTACTGCTTTATACTATGCGTGGCCGACCCTTCGTGGTCGTTGAACTCTGAGTTTCTGCCCACTCCTGGGATGGCTGGTAGCCACTGAGAGTGCGCTTAAACCCCGAGCGTTCTTGATCCCTCAGCCTCCGGTCTCTCACTATCTCGAAAGGGAAGTGATTGGGACCGTCAGGTCTCTGTGTCCTTCAGCCTCCGGTCTCTCACTATCTCGAAAGGGAAGTGATTGGGACCGTCAGGTTCTTCAGCTCCGCCTGGTTATCATGATCAGCGCTCAGCACTTTACCACTAGATTCGTCTAGGCGGGATGCTGCCGGAATTCTTACTCGCACTTTAAGCCGAGTTGTCCCGGTAACCTTGCCAGATGCTCCAGTGTTAAATACTGTTTGCTGTCTGTACTTCCAGCTCGCTTAGCTCCGCTTGATTGTGCTTAACTATTACTAACACTTGCAATATACAAGCTTGTTATGTAAACTCTTGACATGTACCTGTCTGTATCATTTAACACTTGATATGTTATCACCTGACACCCGACATGCTACTACTTGACACTGGCTCATGTTATACCACCTGTCTCAGGTTATGGCTTGACTTATCACCTGTCATCTGCATGAACACTTGTCATTGGCATGATAAAACTTGATACCTGTTATGAATAACTCTCTACTCATGATTATCACATTACGGGAATGTAGTACCTGATCTCTTATTATGAACTCCCGTTATACCTGTTATGACTCCCGTTATGCCTGTTATGTACTCCTGTTATGACCAGTTATGTTCCTACTCATTCCCGTAATCTGATAATTATGTTTCATAAGCCATAAAAAGGACAATCTACACGGGGAATGGGAGGAAGTGATGGATGTCGGTATGATGCCTTGCTTATAGTAGTGGAATACCAAAACTGACGATTCGTGTTAGGGGGATTTCAGGCCCCCAGAAGATGCGTGTTAGGGGAATTTAAGGCCCCCAATGGCTGTGTCCCGGGCGGACGGGAACTACTATAAGTATGAGCTATCAGTTCTTCATCAGCTTCCAATAACAACCTCGACTTACTTATATATGGATGTATGTGTGTTGAGATGTACACCAGGACACATACCTAGATATATAGGTCGGACGAGTAATAATAATCAAATGCCAAGATAATAACTTGTTATGTTGCTCTACAACTTGGTTATACTACTTGTCTCGCCACAATTGCTTTCATCAGGTTTTTACTTCGGATTTTCGGTTTTATGATTATTATATTATATCTGTTCATGTCCTGCCTTTCCACTTATATTCTATTCCACCAGTCTCCTGCTCTTG
This sequence comes from Agave tequilana, assembly GCA_038442645.1. NCBI lineage: Eukaryota > Viridiplantae > Streptophyta > Magnoliopsida > Asparagales > Asparagaceae > Agave > Agave tequilana. The sequence continues at coordinate 195,182 of JAVJIF010003843.1, forward strand.
TGGTATTATACCATGTGCTTATCTTTACTCGCCACTTGGCATTCGTATCACCACTCGCCTGGGGAGTTCTATCTGACTCCCCTGGATCCTCATGTCCAGGTCATGGAGCTTGGAGCGTGTGGATTCCCCCAGTTGCTGATCAAAGTGGCGCAGCTGAAGCATGGATCCCCAGCAGACCGTCTGGAGCCTTATCCTTCCAGGCCCCCTGTGCGCCTCTTGAGTTTTCCTTTTGTAAACTCGTGAGTGCCTTTTATACTGTTCATTCTTGTACATCCCTTTGTATTCTCGCATTTGCGCCTATCGGTGATGTAATATTATTGTAATATTTGTCACCTCTGGTGATAACTTTGTAATTGTACTCATGTGTTGGAATGTATAATGCACCACTTGCTTCCGTACTCTGATTCTTGCCTGTACTGATGCTTAGCGTATATAATTGAGGTTATTTCTGACCTGCGTATATACGTCGCAGTAACGTCTCCGTACCCGCAGGATCGGGGCGTTACAGTAACTAACCCTATCAGTTTATCACCTCTGATTAGATTAGTTATACCATTATTCCCTTTCCTTTTGAGGATTGTAATACAACTTGAAAGTAAGAATTGAAAATTCAGAAAATAAAACAAGTTGAAAATGCAACAGAGGAGTCAAATAAAAATACTTTTTATTGATTCCAAAAGAAGGATACATGGATACACGGATTACAAGCTATGAGGGTGCTTCATAGGACTTGATCCGTTCTTCAAGAGTAACCAGCCTATTCTTCCTCTCCTCAGCAGCTCTGATAAGTGCCTGCGACCTCAACTCGGCCTCGTTAAAGCTCGCTGTCTGAGATAGGCGAGCCTCAATTTCAACCAAAGTTGCCCTCTTTGTTAGTCTTGTTGGAGGACTTCGTCATTCTGAGCCTTAAGCTGCTCTAACCGAGCAATCTCCTCAAGACGCACCGGTTCAGTCTTGGATAAAAGAAGATTAGCTTTCTTGATCATTTCCTTGGCCCAATCTCATTCTCAGCATCGAGAAGAGCGCTGTTAGAAGCATCTATGACATCCCCAAGTTCTACTTTCCTTATCTCTAAGGATTTCAAGTCAGAAGAAATTGCCTTAGCTGCTTCTTGAGCGGCAAGATGAGCTTCATACATTTGAGCAGCGAGGTGTGCGAGCTGTTCATTAACTGAGGACTCCAAATTTGAATGGCTGAGACGGCGCCATTCGTTCACATCCCTCTCAAGCATGTCTATCAGAAACTCCAATGTGGCAGCTTGGTCATCCCCACCAAAGTCTCGAATGCTGTCAATACTTCGATAGAGGACCACCTTCAAAGTAGAAAACGAGGTAGTCGAGCTTTTAAGACCAAAGCAATGGATCACTTCAAGCCCTTATAAAAGCTGTCGACTAGCTCGCCACAAATTCATTCTCAGCTTCAACTACTCCCGGTGAACGAGTGGCTCCTGAAGGCAAAACTTTCACCGGTTTCACTGACACAACTGTAGAAGGGATGACAGAAGCACTGGCCAAAGTAATATGAGGGATCGCCGGTGATCTCGGAGGAGTCCTCATTGAAACCAGTACACTAGCCACGACCGAAGTAGGGCTGGTGACTATTTCCGAGAAAGCTGGCTCGACGACCATTGTCGGAGATGAGGGACTGGTAATTACCTTCAGCTCTGTGGTTCCCAGTATAGGCAGCGCTAGAGAAACCACTGGCATTTCACATACCGATGTGGTTGGAAGTGAGATTGGTTCTGTAATCACTGTCCCCTCAGCCTCTTTTCTACCGGTCGGCTCAGGTTGATAAGTGGGCAGGTCGTGATCAAGGCATCCAACTCAGCAGCGTCCGCCGCGGTCGAAGTACTTGCTTCACCCCTGACTCCCTCAGGAAGATTGGCAAGCTCCCTTGAAGTCGATGCACCTAAAGGCGGGACACCTGTGACAAGACTCTATTGAGCAAGGTATAATGAATATCAGGGGAAAATTACTCATGAAAGATCAAAATGTTACCAAGAGGTGGTATCGCCTCAACTGCCTTACCCGCAGTCTCTCTCATGATCAAGTTAACATGGCACTCCTGATCAATCCCCTCAGGCTCCATAGGAAAGTTTTTAGCAGAGTCTACACGGACGACCGGCTTACCTTCGCTCGCCGAACCCTCGGTGGTCCATCCTATAGAGCTGGAGGCCATGGGGCTTCCTTTTGAGGTCCCAGCACTCAAAGGAACGACGTCAGCCGCGTCACCTCCGGATTCTTCTGAGACGACAAAGTAGTCAGCCTCGTCACCTTCTTTATAAGTGAACAGGAGATCATAGTAATCTCCCTGTTCTCCTACAGCCTCGGCTCTCGGGTCTCTTGCCGTCTCGGTTCCTGAATCATAGAAGAAACAATGAGCTGTATGAAATATGTAAGTATGTGTTGCGAGATAGAGCAAATCTTACTCAGGTCAGGAACAGTTGTACCAACGGTCTGCCTCGAAGCCGACAGCTTAATGACTAATGGAGCAGGAGGAGGAGGCACTGCGGTTGACTCACCCTCTTCAATAATGGTGGGAGTGTAGCGACGAGGCTTCTTCACTACCCTCTTCCTGGGAGATCCACCTTGTCGCTTTCGTTTGAAGTGGACGTCGGGATCTTCTTCCTCCACTTCTTCTACCTCTACATGTTCCATGGGGGTCGTGCCTACCCTACCAGGAGTATCTGGCGGAGCCTCAGCACCTGCGTCTCCCTCAAAACTGGAACTTTCTGCGTCTGAAGCCTCACTATATCGGCAGTAGCTTCGAACTCCCCGAGGCCTGGCACGCGGACCCTTCTGCCTTCGCCTCTCTCGGTGACTTTCCGCTTCAGCCGCTGAGAGATTAACTTCATGCCAAAAGAGTTAATAGAAAGCCCGGTTAGTGTGGAGTTCAAAGTTCTATACCACTGACAGAACCCCAAAGTTGTCTGAAGATTTGGAGTCCTCAGCGGCATGCACAGCCGCGCCTCAGTACAGCCAGTGATGTAGAACCGCCAGGCATGAGCACCATCAATGAGGCTCCCCATAAAGGCTAGGTTGGTATTCGGGTTACCTACGTACAGTTGGTCATACCCAAACTGACGAGCAAACCGACTCGGAACATAGGGTTCCAAGTAGCAGGTATCCCTGCTCCTGTACACCAGATGGGATGGCCGGATGCTAACCAGCCATTCGAAGACTCCCCGGCTCAGCGACGTCTGCCCATCCCCTACATCCTTGAATTCTTCGCCGTATCCTGCATCGCGAATGTAGGAAAAGCAGCGAAAAAGGCTGTAAACATCATACCGGCACAGCAGCTTGTGAACCGCGGCCACATAAGTCAACAACCACGAACATCCCTCAAATCGACGGAGAAGCGTCATTCGGACACCTTCTGGAGGCTCCTCACCGGCTTGGATAATGGAAGGCCAGTGAAGGGCGAACCATGCCATCAAATAAGTGTATGGCAAACCAATCCTGGGTTTGGTCCATCGCAAGACAGGATAGTGTCTTTGCCCCTCTTTGTTACTGGTGGCCTACAGAAATCCTCCGTTAATACACGAAGGCCCCGCTGAATACAACGCACCATTACTGGGAGAAGTCTAAGAGAACGACCGTGAACCAGACGAACAAACGACAATAAGACAGTCGGAAGGATGACGTCGCTGGAGGGAGAGGGCACCACACACCTCTTCAACCAAACCGATAAAAAAACCGGCCAAAAGTGCCTTCCGAGAATCGGTCTGCGAGCCTGGTGATGGAAACTCTAGAGAATATCATCTTTCTCATAGGGTTCATCATCCTCTTTCAAAATCATATCCCCTTGGGAGTGTTCCTGCATCCTTCGAAAAATGTCCTCATCTGCAACCCCGCAGTGAGCTGCCTCAGGAGCATCTTCCAGGTTGGGGAACAAATAATTCCCCCATCTCTTCGAACTACATGAACCTCCCTTATGGCTCCCATGCATACTCGAGCAAATGTAAAGGTGGCACATTAACTCCCGGTAAGTCTCAAACAAAGCGGGCTCCTGCTTCTCCAGAAGTGCCAATTCCGCCTCGCACGGAAAATATTCTTTATATGGGAGAGATCCCAAGGGCAAAGCAGAGATTTCCCACATCTCATGCAAAATCATGCCCAATTCGCCTACAGGGTGAAGGAAGTCCCTGTAGTTGGACAGTATAACTCAAAGATGGCGTAGAAGTTCGCTACGCTCATCTGGATGCCGTAACAGGTCGCTCTGACGGCCTCGTAGAGTCCCAGTCTCTCCAGATTCTCTTCAAAATGGGCTAAGATATATAGGGTCAACCCCCTCCACCAGGTCTTAGGGGGTGAATCCACCCAGGGGTCCTGAAATCAGTAGCTGGATAATTACCACGAGCCTTGAAGAACTGATTTTCAAAAGTCTGAGCCATCGCGGGATTTTCTCCCACTAGGATGTCCGGAAGAACGTTCCTAGGGTGGAGACCCAATATGTAGCGAGGAGAACCCGCCTTTGTATAACCAGAAGACGAAGCTATCAATTTCCCCACGTGAACGGAGTCGGTAGTCCGAGTCATTTGCCACTGCATCTTCCGAGCCCTCGTCACGCATTGGAAGAAAGACAACGGAAAATGACTCTTGCTAGACGGGAGATAATGCTTCTCGCCATCCAGATTGAAAATCCACTGCCCCTCTTCGGCTAGCAGCTGATGATCGGTATCTGGCGCTGCATAAAGCCAAGCTTCCGATAGATTTTTCGGTCAGAATCCTCAAGAAGAGCAGTTGTTAAGATGCTCCTCATAGTACACTGATCTCCAGCGCATATAAGGGTATCCCGACCGGGAACACTCTGCTCACTGAATAGTAAAGCCTGCCCTTAGAACTGCAGGCTAACATTACCGTCCAACCCCCTCGCTGTTCCAAAGAGACTGTTCAGAGGACCAAGAGTGTAATACCCCGTTTCCGAAATACGTACTAAGTTGCGTATTCTGATTTTCGATCGTATTTTTCGATTTACTTCCCGTATTTGACCAATTTCAATTTCAAATATCATTTTCTAATATATTAGATTTTAGGTGAATTTCTGGAATTTTCTAGAATTAAAATGAATTTCTTCAAAACCGGTGTCGACCAGTATCGCTGATCGATTCCTGGAATTTTAATTCCCAAACAGTTAGGAATTTCAAGAGAATCTTTTAGACATTATTTCTTAGAATGACATTTCTTATCTAAATACTTTTTTTTAGAATTTTATAAATTTATGAAAATTCCAACGGAGTCGGTAGTTAACTGATTCCGGGAATTTTAGTTCCAAAACTATAAAGTATTTCTTCAAACGGATTTCACTATACGTCTTCTTATATTATTCTTGATTTTTGGTAAAAATTACGAGTCGTTCCGAGATACTTGAATTTCGGACGATTTCGGTATTTTCCGAAATGTTTTCCGCATTCTCGATTTAAACCCGGGAATCAGTGTTTTCAATATTTTCATTTTTCAAAATTAAGAAAATATCTTTTCTTTTACAAATTCTTTTCCTTTTTCTTTTTCCTTTTTCTTTCCTTCTTTCCTTCCACCTACTTCCCAAAATATCTTCTTTCAAAATATCCAAATTTCCACACCCTTCCCCATTAATGCCTCTCTTTTTCTCTCTCTTCCATGGCCGGCCACCATTGGCCAAGGGAGACAACCCCATCCTCCCCTATTTGCACAAAACCCCTCTCCAATTCTTTAATTTCATCCCCTTTACAAAAATCAAATCCTATATAAACTTTCCTTTACAATTCTTTTCTCTTTTTTCACTTCTCCATCTCAATCCCTAACTCCCAACCACCTCAAAGCCTTCACCATCTTCTTCTCAAGCTACCACACTCTTGGTTTTGGATCGCATCTCACTTCGTCGGAGGTATCGCCAAAGACCTAGTTGGTGACATCGTCGACAAACGATCCTTCAAGACTCGTAGAACCTTCAAATAACCTTTCCTTGTGAGTATTTTTACTCACCAAGACTAGATCACTTCTTTGTGTACATGTGAAGATCATTCATATACACTTGTGTCATAAAAATCCCATTTTTAGGCCAACAAACAACCATCTGAAATTCTGTTCTGTTTTCTGTTTTCTCCAGTATTAGTCGACTTGACCTAGAGACTAGTCGACTAACCCACTTTAGTTGAAACGTAGCTTTTCTGATTTTCACAGTTTTAGTCGACTAACCCATTTTTACCAGTCGACTAGACCCCCCTAGTCGACTACATTTTGACCCCTAGTCGACTAATTTTCCTTGAACCAAAAAATTACCAACTCTCGGCTCTAGTCGACTTATCCCAAATTATTAGTCGACCAGAGACCTCTAGTCGACTATACATAGTACCCTAGTCGACTAACATGTCCCGGAAATTAATCCCAACTTTTTATATCACAGATTTAGTCGACTTGCGTACCCGTTAGTCGACTTATAGTTCACCAAGTCGACTACCCTTCCAACCCAAGTCGACTACCAAACTCTCTGGAAAACCACTTTAGTCGACTCCTGCGGACTATTAGTCGACTGAAGACCCTTATTAGTCGACTAATCTCCCACCTAGTCGACTAATTCTGACTATTTAACTTAGTTGTTTCCTTTTCTGATTTTGGACTTTAACCTCTATGCATGTGATACTTTGTTCATGTTTATGCTTCATAATCGATACCTCATGACATATTACTCGTTGGATCTCACCACTTATACTCCATGACTTGTTACCATGTATTTTTCATGTTAGGACTTGTTAATTAATATATACATCTCCACCTTATCATGCCATCACTTACATCAAGCATGATAGACTCGACTTTTGTATAAAATAGACCAATTTACATTGGGTCCGGGGGAAGACATGCGGATATCGATGTGTTCGTGTTTACAGTGGCTTTTAGGAGTGTTGTGCAACCCATGTTCCGGTCTAACCTGTGGGCCTCCAGGGGACCGAGGGGAGTGCTTGCTCCCTTTATTTCTGGTACCATCATGAAAAGGGCATACATAAGTCCCTCCAGTTGAGCCTAGCGGCTGGCTTCCGTCACCAAGCAACGGAACAATCAATGACCGTTATCCCGGGTATGTACGGGGTCCACTGTAAACATAGTTCGTCGATACAACCGCTGATTTCCAACAACAACCTTGTATTACTATGATATGGATCTATGTGCACTGGGACGCTGGACCACATAGCTAGATATCCGAGTAAAACAAGTAATAATAATAATAAAGCGTTAATTGTAGATCTATAGTACGACTTTATCTATTCATGCTTTTCATATCTGTTAGTTGATATACCTTATATAGTTCCATCTTACTTGTACTCGTCCCTTAGCCACTTGGCTGTAGCTATCTATTGTATATATGTCTTGATCCTTTGGATTTGCATATTCAGATTCTGAGGCTTGGAACGAAGTGGAGCCATCCACAGAGGACCAGGCTTATTTCAGTGAGCAGGCTGACCAGCTCTAGTTCCCTCGTGCCGTACTCCTCTTTTGGCTCACGAGTCTCCATCTCTTACGTGAGCATCTTGTGTATATGTTTGTATATATCCTTTTGGACTTGGATATGATAAATAACACTTGTAAAGTGTATTACTTTATCATAATTTGTATAACTTTGTACTTGTATCTTGTAAGTTGGCCTATGAATACACCACGCTTTGTGTTGTACTCTGTTTCCTTATTGTACTTTTATGCTTAGCGTATATACGTGGGGGCTTCTTCTGACCTACGTATATACGTCGCAGTGACGTCCCCGTATCCGTGAAATCGGGGCGTTACAAAGAGTATAGTACACTGCAGAAACGAGAAGAAACTATGATTAGTTCATTTGTTGAAAGAAAGCTAAAGCAAGAATATAATTTTTGCTAAGGCAGAGCTTCGCTCTCCGAGTGAAGCTAGCCTAGCATTAGCTTCTCTTAGCTTCGCAACTGCAGCTTAGCTCTACACTCTGCACGAGGGCAAAATGCAGAAAATATCCAAGTATTAGCTTCGTTCTAGAAGCTTCGCCTAGTCGGTTTTGTAAGAAGCCCTCAAGGGCTAACTTCGCCATAAAGGCACTAGTGCCTAAAGTTATTTCAAGGACTTTAAAGTCCTTTTCCAGCTACGCTTCTAAGGCTGGCTTCGCATCCTGTTATTCGACAGGATGTGAACCGCCTAAGGGTTAGCTTCGCACAGAAGCTTGGAGAAGAAACCGTTCGGTTCCTAAATTTTCAGTTGAGAGATTAAGGGAGATTAAATCCCCTAAAAATTCGGCAAAGAAAATTAAGGGAGTTGAAAATCCCCTGAGATCACTGGATCACAATGAAGCGTTCTAAATTCATCATGAAATAGCCAGAAATTGGCTTCGAAAAGAGATGAAAATCTCTGAGTAAAAGGGAAAAATCCCTACCCGCAATGGGGTGCTCAATGACCGGAGGAGGAGAAGGTCCCTCCGTCACAGAGGTCGTTGTCTCTTTGCCTGCTCGTCTTTTGGGAGCCATGGAAGAACTGAAAAAGTTCTTAAAATATCAAACGTCGAAGAGGAAGAAAAAGAGATTTGTTTTCTCTGAAAATTCGAAGAGAAGTAATTCTTTCTCTTTCAGCCCAATCGGGCTTTTATAGGCTTAAGACTGCCTAAATTTGCCTCCTCAAAAGGAGCGCAGGTGGTCGTTTCAAATTAATTTGAAACGGCGCCTAAGCGCCTTCCCGAGAAGCCTTGCTTCAGCCCCGCCAAGGGCTAACTCCGCTGTGAGTTCAGCGTTGACCGCGCGCGACGCTTGAGTAACTTCGCTGAGAAACGTGACTTAGCTCCGCTAAGAACACATCTCTAGCTTCGCGGAAATTCCGTGCTAGTTTCGCCAGAAACTTGTTCCTGACTTAGTTGGAAATCTGTCTTCAGCTTCGCTGGAAGCTTAGCTCCGCTAAGAACTTTCATTTCCTCCTAAGGAAAAGACTTACTTAAGCTAGTCCATTTCAGGTGTTCTCGAATCGAAAAGGAGGGGACCGAAGTAAACAAGCAGAAAATAAACATTTTTATTGATTCAAAAGGGAAGATACATTGATGCTACATCAAGATTGTCTTCCATACAACAGAATCTTTGCTCCAAAGGCATACAAGTTGTCCAATCTACTTCCAAGGTGATAAGCCAAACCAACTGGACACGAAAGGTCTTCCTCCTGCACAAGGCTGTAATCCTTCGCTTAATGGCAGATTTTGCCATCAAGAAGCTGGATCTTCTTTGATGAAAATTGGCAAAGGAAACTGGATCTTCCGAAATCAAAATTAGCAAAGGACTGGTTACTACCAGAAAGCTGGATCTTCCTAAAATAAATTTGGCAAAGGAAGGATCAGAGACTTTACTGGTGACGTTCACCTTCCCGAAAAATAAAATTGGCAAAGGAAGGATCAGAGACCTTACTGGTGACGTTCGCCTTCCTGAAGTGGATCATCTCGGATAAGCGACTACCAGCCCCTTCCCAGAGTGGATCATCTCGGATAAGCGACTGCCAGCCTCTTCTTGGAACACGCATCAGCTGCTCCAGTATGTTCCGCCTACTTATGATCAAAGTTTCAACTTGAAAATCAAGAGGCAAGTTTCTGGTTTCTTTCATCAAGACGAAAGACTGGCGAGCACAGTTTGCTGCAATGCAAACAGAAAACAAGTTAGCATCAAATCAAAAAAAATGGTGGAATGCTACCCAGTTGTGCCTTGAAGACGGATTCAGCTAAGTAGAGGATAGCCTCGCTTGCACAGTGATGATAGACAGGCTCAACCTTGAAGAGGCCAAGTCCTAAGCCTTGCCTGCATGGCAAATTTAACAGGCAGACAGATCAAGGCAACGACTCTGCATGAAAAGAGCGATAATGCTAACTTCGCCGAGAAGCTAGAAAATAGGGCTGAAACCCTTTTCTGAAAGTCAGCCAAATGTAGAAACCAAGGAAATTCAATCCCTGTAATAGCTGGTAAAGCTAAAAAAATTAAGGGAGATAAACTGTAATACCCCGCTTCCGGAATACGTACTTAGTTGCGTATTCAGTTTTTCGATCGTATCTTTCGATTTACTTTCTGTATTTGACCGATTTTAATTTTAAATATCATTTTCCAATATTATATATTTTCTATGATTTTCTGAAATTTTCTTGGATTAAAAAGAAAATCTTCAAAACCGGTGTCGGCCAGTGCCGCTGACCGATTCCCGGATTTTTAATTTACAATCGGATTTGAATTTCTAGAAGGTCCTTTAGACATTATTTCTTAGAATCACATTTCTTACCTAAATACTTTTTATGAGTATTTTATGAATTTATGAAAATTCCACCGGAGTCGGTAGCTAACTGATTCCGGGATTTTTAGTTTTAAAACTATAAAGTATTTCTTAAAACGGATTTCACTATGAGTCTTAAAATATTATTATTGATTTTTGGTATAATTTGCGAGTCGTTCCGAGATACTTGAATTCGGGACGATTTCGGTATTTTCCGAAATGTTTTCCGTATCCTCGACTTAAACCCGGGAATCTGTGTTTCCAATATTTTCATTTTTCTAGTCAAAGAGAATATCTTCTCTTTATCAATTTTTTTCCTTTTTCCTTTTTCCTTATTTCTCTTCCTTCCTCCACAATCCACAAGAATTCCATTTTCCAAAATTCCAACAATTCCAAAATTCCATTTTCTTCCACACACTTCCACCAACTTCCTCATTAATGCCCCTCTTTCTCTCACTCTCCCATGGCCGGCCAAGTGGCCAAAAGAGGGACACCTCATCCCCCCTTATTTGCAAAAACCCCTCTCTTCTACTTTATTTACACCTCCTTTACAAAATCTAAAACCTATATAAACTTTTCCTTTCATTTCTATTTCCTTTTTACTTCCTTCCACCAAGAGAAGCCTTCACCCTCACCAAATCCTCCTCCATCTCAACTCAACCACCAACTCCAAAACACCAAGGCTATCATCTTCACCACAACCTCAACCCCTGGCTTTTGGATTTGGGCCGTATCCTTCTTCGTCTTGGTGATATTGTCGACTTCGATCTCTTCGAACGCGTAAAGCTTCAAGTAACCGATCTATGTGAGTATTTCTACTCACCAAGACTTGGCTAATTCCTAGCATATTGGTGTTTACATATCTTGTATATTTGTATCTTCAAAATCATGTTATTTGATCATCAAACACAACCATCAAAATCTGTTCTGTATTCTGTTTCCAGACGATTAGTCGACTTGACCTAGGAATTAGTCGACTTGAAACCCTTATTTGAAACGTAACCTTTTCTGGAACACAGTTTTAGTCGACTTACCTTAATTATTAGTCGACTATAAATCACTGTTAGTCGACTACCCATTCTATCCTAGTCGACTAACTTTTCCTGAAACCAAAACTCAACTTTCTGTAACTCAGTATTAGTCGACTTAACGTATCTGTTAGTCGACTTGAGATCACTGTTAGTCGACTACCCTTTCCACCCTAGTCGACTAACTTTTCCTGAATCAGAAACCCAACTCTCTGGAACCCAGTTTTAGTCGACTATACCAGACTATTAGTCGACTAACCCCTTTATTAGTCGACTACCTATTCCACCTAGTCGACTAACTTTGGCTGTCTGTTATAGTTGATTTCTTTCTTGAATCTGGATCTTATCCTTGGTGCATGTGCAATATATTATTCTTACTTGTGCTTCATGACTGATACTTCATGACTCATTACTTGATGTATATCTCCTCTTGTCACTTCATATTTCCATGTCTATGTATTACCATGCAACTGCTTGTTTCATTCTTATACTTGTACCATGCCTGTGCTATTCTTACTTCTTTATCGCATACCATGCTTGGCCGACCCTTCGTGGTCGTTGATCTTGGGTTACTTCTATGTTACCACCTGCCATGTCATTACTTCCGACCTGTCAGTTTCATGCTTCCATTTAACACATGTATGTTACTTGGTAATTGATTGTTATCATCTACCACCAGACTATTATCAATCTCTTATCATGATTGGTTGCTTGTTAAATATCACCATCCTGTCATGCTATCACTTAACACCCAGCATGACGTACTTGACTTTGTGATTATCATGTTTACGGGAATCCTGTCTTGTTATTCTGAATGGAACTAAGTGCCACACCATACTCGGTGGGGGCCACCTCTAGAATCCATACCCTCAGAACAAAGTGCCACACCATACTCAGTGGGGGCCACCTCTTGAATCTGTAGGGCTATTCCTGTTATGTCCAGTTATTCCCGTAATCTGATAATATTGATAAGCCATAAAAAGGACAACTTGTATGGGGAATGGGAGGAAGTGATGGATGCCGGAATGATACCTTGCTTATAGTAATGGAATAAAATATTGACGATTCGTGTTAGTGGGACTAAGGGCCCACAGAAGATGCGTGTTAGGGGGACTTAGGGCCTCCAAACTGGTCCCAGGTGTATGGGAACTACTATAAGAAGTGATATCAGTTCTCCATCTACTTCCGGTAACAACCCTCGCCTAGCTTATATATGGATGTATGTGTTTTGAGGTATACACCAGGACACATACCTAGATATATGGGTCAGACGAGTAATAATAATAACGATGCCTGTTGTGACACATGCTACTCCTGTTATGATTCCTGTTACACCTGCTATGCATGTTATGATTCCCGTTATGTACTCCTGTCATGCATGTTATGATTCCCGTTATGTATTCCTGTCATGCCTGTTATGTGTTCCTGTTATGACTACTTTGTAACTCGGGTTGTATGTGCTTGGATTACGATGATATGAGATAAAGGTATATAGATGAAGGTTTCCTTGTTTGGATTATTCCTTCGATGTACTAGTCTCATAGAGCCGTGACCTAAGCTTATACAATCAGTTTTGCTTGTAACCGGCCTTATATCGGATTTCCTGTTTTATGATTATTATGCTATACCAGTTCATACCTGCTCTAACCTACCTGCCTCCTGAGTACTTCTTACTTGATATCATTTGTTATATGCACACTTGTGCTCATCCTGCTTCGCCACTTGGTATTGGTACTACTCGCCTGGGGAGTGTCACTGACTCCCCTGGACCTCACGTCCAGGTCATGGAGCTAGGAGCGTGTGAATTCTCCCTGTTGCTGATCAGAGTAGCGCAGCAGTAGCGTGGATCTCCAGCAGACCTTGCAGAGCTCCATCCTTCCAGGCCCCTGTGTGCCTCTCGAGTTTCCTTTTAGTAAAACTCGTGGGTGCCTTTTATACTGTTCATACTTGTACATTTTCATGTATTCCCGCATTTGCGCATATCAGTGATGTAATATTTATGTAATGTTGGATCACTTCTGGTGATAACTTTGTAATTGTACTCATGTGTTGGAATGTATAATGCTCCATTGGCTTCCGTACTCTGATTCTTGCCTTTACTGATGCTTAGCGTATATACGTGGGGCACTTTCTGACCTACGTATATACGTCGCAGTGACGTCCCCGTATCCGCCAGGATCGGGGCGTTACAGGATGGTATCAGAGCTTAGGCTCTAACTTCCTCAGTACGTCCAGATGGCAAATTAATGGTAAAGCAATTTGCAACTGGAATGCATGAGTCTTGGTTATACATTCCAACTACAAGTACAGAGTTATCTATTTTCTTGATCATCTTTCCTTTGATTTCTAATCCCTTCCATCTTTCCCCTGTTTTGGTTTTATGAAGCCTTTGATTCCACCATTGTCCTCCTTGTGTTCGATTTACCCCTTAACGAAATTGCGAGGACGCAATTTTTGTAAGGTGGGTGGATTGTAATACCCCGCTTCCGGAATACGTACTTAGTTGCGTATTCAGTTTTTCGATCGTATCTTTCGATTTACTTTCTGTATTTGACCGATTTTAATTTTAAATATCATTTTCCAATATTATATATTTTCTATGATTTTCTGGAATTTTCTTGGATTAAAAAGAAAATCTTCAAAACCGGTGTCGGCCAGTGCCGCTGACCGATTCCCGGATTTTTAATTTGCAATCGGATTTGAATTTCTAGAAGGTCCTTTAGACATTATTTCTTAGAATCACATTTCTTACCTAAATACTTTTTATGAGTATTTTATGAATTTATGAAAATTCCACCGGAGTCGGTAGCTAACTGATTCCGGGATTTTTAGTTTTAAAACTATAAAGTATTTCTTAAAACGGATTTCACTATGAGTCTTAAAATATTATTATTGATTTTTGGTATAATTTGCGAGTCGTTCCGAGATACTTGAATTCGGAACGATTTCGGTATTTTCCGAAATGTTTTCCGTATCCTCGACTTAAACCCGGGAATCTGTGTTTCCAATATTTTCATTTTTCTAGTCAAAGAGAATATCTTCTCTTTATCAATTCTTTTCCTTTTTCCTTTTTCCTTATTTCTCTTCCTTCCTCCACAATCCACAAGAATTCCATTTTCCAAAATTCCAACAATTCCAAAATTCCATTTTCTTCCACACACTTCCACCAACTTCCTCATTAATGCCCCTCTTTCTCTCACTCTCCCATGGCCGGCCAAGTGGCCAAAAGAGGGACACCTCATCCCCCTTATTTGCAAAAAACCCCTCTCTTCTACTTTATTTACACCTCCTTTACAAAATCTAAAACCTATATAAACTTTTCCTTTCATTTCTATTTCCTTTTTACTTCCTTCCACCAAGAGAAGCCTTCACCCTCACCAAATCCTCCTCCATCTCAACTCAACCACCAACTCCAAAACACCAAGGCTATCATCTTCACCACAACCTCAACCCCTGGCTTTTGGATTTGGGCCGTATCCTTCTTCGTCTTGGTGATATTGTCGACTTCGATCTCTTCGAACGCGTAAAGCTTCAAGTAACCGATCTATGTGAGTATTTCTACTCACCAAGACTTGGCTAATTCCTAGCATATTGGTGTTTACATATCTTGTATATTTGTATCTTCAAAATCATGTTATTTGATCATCAAACACAACCATCAAAATCTGTTCTGTATTCTGTTTCCAGACGATTAGTCGACTTGACCTAGGAATTAGTCGACTTGAAACCCTTATTTGAAACGTAACCTTTTCTGGAACACAGTTTTAGTCGACTTACCTTAATTATTAGTCGACTATAAATCACTGTTAGTCGACTACCCATTCTATCCTAGTCGACTAACTTTTCCTGAAACCAAAACTCAACTTTCTGTAACTCAGTATTAGTCGACTTAACGTATCTGTTAGTCGACTTGAGATCACTGTTAGTCGACTACCCTTTCCACCCTAGTCGACTAACTTTTCCTGAATCAGAAACCCAACTCTCTGGAACCCAGTTTTAGTCGACTATACCAGACTATTAGTCGACTAACCCCTTTATTAGTCGACTACCTATTCCACCTAGTCGACTAACTTTGGCTGTCTGTTATAGTTGATTTCTTTCTTGAATCTGGATCTTATCCTTGGTGCATGTGCAATATATTATTCTTACTTGTGCTTCATGACTGATACTTCATGACTCATTACTTGATGTATATCTCCTCTTGTCACTTCATATTTCCATGTCTATGTATTACCATGCAACTGCTTGTTTCATTCTTATACTTGTACCATGCCTGTGCTATTCTTACTTCTTTATCGCATACCATGCTTGGCCGACCCTTCGTGGTCGTTGATCTTGGGTTACTTCTATGTTACCACCTGCCATGTCATTACTTCCGACCTGTCAGTTTCATGCTTCCATTTAACACATGTATGTTACTTGGCAATTGATTGTTATCATCTACCACCAGACTATTATCAATCTCTTATCATGATTGGTTGCTTGTTAAATATCACCATCCTGTCATGCTATCACTTAACACCCAGCATGACGTACTTGACTTTGTGATTATCATGTTTACGGGAATCCTGTCTTGTTATTCTGAATGGAACTAAGTGCCACACCATACTCGGTGGGGGCCACCTCTAGAATCCATACCCTCAGAACAAAGTGCCACACCATACTCAGTGGGGGCCACCTCTTGAATCTGTAGGGCTATTCCTGTTATGTCCAGTTATTCCCGTAATCTGATAATATTGATAAGCCATAAAAAGGACAACTTGTATGGGGAATGGGAGGAAGTGATGGATGCCGGAATGATACCTTGCTTATAGTAATGGAATAAAATATTGATGATTCGTGTTAGTGGGACTAAGGGCCCACAGAAGATGCGTGTTAGGGGGACTTAGGGCCTCCAAACTGGTCCCAGGTGTATGGGAACTACTATAAGAAGTGATATCAGTTCTCCATCTACTTCCGGTAACAACCCTCGCCTAGCTTATATATGGATGTATGTGTTTTGAGGTATACACCAGGACACATACCTAGATATATGGGTCAGACGAGTAATAATAATAACGATGCCTGTTGTGACACATGCTACTCCTGTTATGATTCCTGTTACACCTGCTATGCATGTTATGATTCCCGTTATGTACTCCTGTCATGCATGTTATGATTCCCGTTATGTATTCCTGTCATGCCTGTTATGTGTTCCTGTTATGACTACTTTGTAACTCGGGTTGTATGTGCTTGGATTACGATGATATGAGATAAAGGTATATAGATGAAGGTTTCCTTGTTTGGATTATTCCTTCGATGTACTAGTCTCATAGAGCCGTGACCTAAGCTTATACAATCAGTTTTGCTTGTAACCGGCCTTATATCGGATTTCCTGTTTTATGATTATTATGCTATACCAGTTCATACCTGCTCTAACCTACCTGCCTCCTGAGTACTTCTTACTTGATATCATTTGTTATATGCACACTTGTGCTCATCCTGCTTCGCCACTTGGTATTGGTACTACTCGCCTGGGGAGTGTCACTGACTCCCCTGGACCTCACGTCCAGGTCATGGAGCTAGGAGCGTGTGAATTCTCCCTGTTGCTGATCAGAGTAGCGCAGCAGTAGCGTGGATCTCCAGCAGACCTTGCAGAGCTCCATCCTTCCAGGCCCCTGTGTGCCTCTCGAGTTTCCTTTTAGTAAAACTCGTGGGTGCCTTTTATACTGTTCATACTTGTACATTTCCATGTATTCCCGCATTTGCGCATATCAGTGATGTAATATTTATGTAATGTTGGATCACTTCTGGTGATAACTTTGTAATTGTACTCATGTGTTGGAATGTATAATGCTCCATTGGCTTCCGTACTCTGATTCTTGCCTTTACTGATGCTTAGCGTATATACGTGGGGGCACTTTCTGACCTACGTATATACGTCGCAGTGACGTCCCCGTATCCGCCAGGATCGGGGCGTTACATAAACTCTCTAAAGTCACTAGTCCATTGGTAAAGTCTCTGGATGACCGAGATTCACCAGCTCTTGGCCGGTTAGTGACCAGAGTGGGCGCCCCCACTATTTCAGTCGCCTTTCCTGGGCAACGAGGAGATATCATGAACAGACTTTTCAGAAAGAGAAAAGTATGTTTCTCTGAAAAGGACTTCAAGTGTCCTATTTATAGGCCTCATGGCCTGACCACGCCGCTGACGCTTCAAGCTTAGGAACGCGGGTGAAGATAAAGCATTTAAATGCTTAGCCCCGAGAAAGGGAATAATCTCCCTCATTAAATACAATAGAAGTTATTCTAACCTCGGAAAAGGGAGCAATCCCTCTCGTAACTTGCAAAAAAGCGGTTAGCTTTAGGAAAGGAACGTTGTTCCAATCCCGATTTAAAATGAAGCTGCTCCGGGAGGCTCGAACGCGAAGCTATCCAGACGCGAAGCTACCCAGAATCGCGAATCTACACGATTCTTCGGTGAACTTATTCCAATCTGAAAGCAGGGTTGAAAGCGAAGCTGAACTCAACCACTATGGTGACGTTCACATTTCACATACCATCAATCGAAGCAGTTCAAAGTATTTCGGAGTCTGAACCATTCCATTGCAGACTTACGAAAACTTTGAAGGGGGTCTTATTAACACTCTAAAAAAAAAAATTCCTAACTGGCCTGAACGAGGTCTAACTTGTTGACATCTATAAAAAATAAGTGGCAGACAAGCCGACGGCCAGTTCTTCACCCATCTCAAAGGGGGACGAATCACTATCTTAGACTCTACTGATCCAGTGAAGCAGACAGTATACCGAGGTCGTCCTTAAAAAGCCCGTGAGAAGGCCCAAGCAGGTCCAGGGACACTAAGTTAGCTCAACACTTAGTCTCGCACGAGCCCACGAGATAAGTCTCACATGAGAAACCAAAGTTGCTTAGTATCGCAGGAAGCTCCTTCACAACCTCGCTGCGAGCTAACTTATAGCTTCGCCCGGAAATGCTCACTTAACTCCGTAGAAAGTTAACTTCGCTCGAATCTCCACGCAGCTGCGCAAAAGGTTGACTGGTAGCTTCACCACAAGTCTTATCCAGCTCCGCTGAGAGCTTTCTTTTACTTCGCCAGATGCTTCTCCCAGCTCCGCCATGAGCTTAACGCAACGACTCCGCTGCGGGTCTTTTATGGTCACCTTTGACCAATCAAATCTCCAGATGAGATCAAATCTAATTGAGATCAAATCTAATTGAGATCAAATTTGGCAGTTGCTTGCCATAATCTTTTGACTCTCCCAATCAGGTGAGAAAATCAGGGGAGATCTTTCAGTTATTTGGAAAGAATCAAAGGAGTATCCCTCATTTAGCAGAGCGGATCAAGAGATCAGCGCTACTTGCTATTCCTAACTTCGCGAAAGCTGTCTCTAGCCTTGCGGCGAGGCTACTTTCTAGATGTAAAACAGATTGACTCAATCTATTTTCATATTTTCAGGACAATTGTACCCCTATTCCTCCTTATAAATAGCCTACCAGAGGCACACAGAGAAAGGGGCTGAAAAAGAGGAGAGACGGGCAAGCATAGAGAGGAGATTGCTCTAGAAGCAGGCTTTCTAACTAGAGGGCTCTACCGACCCTCTGTTCTCCGATTCCCCAAACCAGGCGAGAAGGGAGTCTTATCAGGCGGCAGTCCGATCGTCTGACCGATCACATCGTCAAAGGGATAAAGTGATTGCGCGATGATCAGATTCCCACCGGCACACTTCCCCAGAAATCTCAGAGGAGATCTACATGTAATTTTCTTTTTTTAAAGAAGTACTCCTAATTTCGCTCCTCGACACTTTATTTTTGTAAGTTTTTCCTTTCGTAAATCAATGGAAAACACCCTTCTTGATGAAGAAGGCTGCTCATAGTTGAAGGGTATTGCTACCCTAAAGCGAGTACCTTGAAAGTCTCTCTCCTGTTCAACCAGGACTTGACCTAAGCCAGGATTATGTCAGAGTCCAGATAACTGAAAGGGGGAGGATTGACCCCTTGTCTTCTTTGCCTAGACCATTGCTGATCGTACCCCTATCTATTATGTTGATAAAGGTCGCAGGAAGATCTTCAGAGATCTTTGGAGTTTTCTTCTTTAGAGGCTGGGACCTCTTAGATGTCTTGGCTGACAATCAATTGAAAATCGACTGCCGATTATGGAGGCCATCATTGGCGCAGTGGAAACGTGTCCTAGGTATTGACCCTAAGCAACATTACACAGAGTGTACTGTCACTAATTGGTAACCCACTTGTATGCACTGAGATAGGAAAATGTCAACTGGTTTCTCTGACGAAAGCTTTATCTTGTTACTCAGGTAATCCCTCAAATCGGGGTTGTTAGATCATTCATATTGGAGTCTGGATGAATCAGACCCTACTGGTCTAGCACTGACAGTCAGGGAGTTTGGAAAGAGGCCTTTGGCTTAGCCTCTTTAGCAAATGTTTGCCTTTTAGTCTTTGAAAAGATTGTTGCCTTAGCTTGTAACAAATCTACATTAGCTTTACCAGAAGCTAACTTAGCTTCGCATGAAGCTTTCGCACCGCAAGGGGTTGCAGTTGTTCTAGCTTTGCATGAATCTATTTTAACTTCACAGGAAGCTTTCTTCACCGACCAAGAGCACTAGCTTCGCCCAAAGCTATCTTAGCATTGTTAGACAATGCTTTAGCCTTATGGGCTTGAGATGTAGTACTGAACAGTGGTGTAGTCTCGCCACAGGCTTTAGGCTTAGCACTGAACAGGGCTTTAGCCTTGGCAGTGGCTTGGAGAGCATTGAGAGAGGGCGAGGCTCTCTTAGCTTCGTAGGAAGCTGAAATAGGGTTGTTGGGCACCCTGTTAGCCTCGCCTGAGGCTGAAGCAAACTGTTGAACAATCTTGCTAGTCTCGCCAGAGGCTGCTATTGGCAATTTAGCTTTGCCAAAGTATAAGGTAGGCTCACACTGGGCCTGCTTAGCCTCGCCAGAGGCTTTCTTAGACTCACACTGTGCCTGTTTGGCCTCATCAAAGGCTATCTTGAGAGAGTTGGCCAAAGAGGCATTGGCTATCGAAACTTTCTTGTGCTTGCGCACGAAAAGAGGACTTTTTATGCCCTAAGAAAGGAGTTCCTCAAACTTCACTTGGTCAAATTCGATGATCAATACTTCAGCAGTAGACCCGAGGGCCTGATCGTCGCATTGCGACACTATTTTGTCATCGGTGGATAAAGAATTCCCCAACGGAGTCGCCATCTTATTTTCCATTGATTTGAAAAGGGAAAAACTTACAAAATTTTTGAAGAGTAATTGCAAGTAATTAAAAAGAAAATTATAAGAACTCTCTTCTAGAGTTTTTGGAGAACTGTGCCGACAGGAGTCTAATCAGCGCGCGATCACCTTGTCTCTTTGACCACACGGGCAATCAGTCTTGAGCGCTACTGCCTGAGAATTCCTTCTCGCCTGATTCGAGAATTCCCTTGATGCCGAGGAGAATTTCTTGATTAATTCAAAGAACTAGGGTATCGTAACCCTGTAATTAGTTTAATGAACTATGATTAGCGAGTCGCTATAAAAAGTTTTGCTTGAAGAAGAACATAAGTTCTTGAAGAATAAGAGGATCTATCTTTCTTTCTCGAAAGTGACAGCCTTTGTGCTCTCCAAATTTTCTCTCCTCTGATCCACCTTGAACCTAACCTACTAGTGGGCTATTTATAAGCTCAATGAAGGGTAATGGTCTCCTATAAATTAGCATATAGTTGTTAATGCAGTTGTTATGCCTATTTGGTGAGGCTAGATAAGCCATTGGCGAGGCTAAAACAGCCTCTGGCGAGGCTAAATTAGTCTTTGGATAGCTAGCTCGGTTGCTGGTGGGCTTGCCTGCCATTTGGCTTAGGGGAGTTATGAACCCCTTAATTATCTCTTCTTAATGAGGAATCATGGGTGTATTAACCCCCATTAACTTAGTGGGGCGATTACCTTTAATCCAGCAAGAATTTGAAATGATCAATTAATGACCTGGAGCCTCGCTTGTGGCGAAGCTAGCCCATGGCGAAGCTAAGCATTTTAACTCTCAGCAGAACTATTCTAAGCTTCAAGCGAAGTTAGGAGTTAGCTCTCAACAGAACTATGAAAAGCTTCAGGCAAAGGTAGAAGTTAGTTCTCTGTGCAGCTATACCAAGCTTCGGGTGAAGTTAGAAGTCAGCTCTCAGCGGAGCTATGAAAACCTTCAGAAGCTAGAAGTTAGCTCTCAGCTATATTTATAAAAATCCTTTTTCATATTCTCAAAAGAAATAAATAAGTCATTTTTCTCTTTAAAAACAATTTCTAGCTTATATTTTAGAAAGTCATTTTCGTTTTTCAATTTTTTATTTTGTGCAAGAGAAATTTCATATATATTTTGTAATTCTTCAAAAAATTGTGCAAGTTCATTTATAGTTAAATTATTATCTTCTAAAGAGGTTTTGAGATTTACTATGGAAGTTTTCTCTCTCTTTGCCATGAAGCAAATGTGTGCGGCATCAATCTTCTTTTCGGAATTCATTTCTGAATCATCCCAAGTGGCTACCATCGCCTTCTTCTTCGTATGCACGTTCTTGGAGCAGTGAATTGAAGTGAGGGGCAATCCGCGATTAGATGACCCGTGTTCTTGCAATGAAAGTAAGGACCCATCTCCTCCTTCTTTTCGAATCTCCCTTGATGTGTTCCTCTTCAGAAGTTGCTTTGTCTTCTCTTTTTATAAAACATCTTGCCCACTTTCCTAATGAGCATGGCAAAGTCCTCATCACCGTCTTCTGACGATTCTTCTTCATCAAAGGATGATGGAGCAGTCTTAAAAGCTATCGCTTTCTTCTTTGGAGTCTCCCTTTCTTCTTTCACTTTCATTTTCATCTCATGGGTTTTGAGATTTCTAATGAAGCCGGAGAAGTCCATCTCCTCTCTATCATTGAGCTCCTTGAGGGTTGTAGCCTTGATTTTTCAAGTTTTGGGGAAAGCTCCAATGACCTTGCGAATCTTTTAGTCATTGTCAATGGTGTTACCTAGAGAAAATAATCCATTAGTAATCTTGGTTAACTGAGTAAGCATCTCATAGATACTTTCATTTTCAAGCATATAAAAATTCTTATATTGAGAACGAAGTAAGTCAACTTTAGATTTCTTGACTTGCAGCGTCCCCTCATGAGTAATGATAAGATCATTTCAAACCTCATAAGAGAATTTGCAATTAATTACACATGAAAGATCATCATCATTTAATGCTTGTGTAAGTTCATATTGGGCTTTTAGCATTGGCCTCATAGTCCTTAGCGGTTTCTTCGGACCATGTATCCTTATCACCGTGAGGTTCAATAAATTCTTGGTAATGACCTTAGCAACTCTAACACCTAGGGACTAAAGGAATAGGTTCATCTTGACCTTCCAAATGGGGAAGTTCAACCCATCAAATTTGGGTGGGGAATTGCTGCTAGAGAAGTCGTGTGATGCCATGAAAACAAGTATAAGTGTATAAACAAATAACAAATGCAACAAATGAATATAGCCAAATGAAAGGATCTCCCTTAGGTGGTTAAATCAGAACTAGGGTTAGACTCTGATGCCAATTATAAATCACCTAGAGGGGGTGAATAGGTGATGACTACACTAAATGGCAAATAATACGGAATTAAAATTTACTTGCTAGCAACCTAGCAAATACCAATCACAACACAAAGAATACTTGCAAATAAGTAAACAATATAAGTGTGCAAGTAAGGAAAAAAGAGAGTAGAGTTAAAAGAGAATGAGTAAGCAATCGCAAACACGATGATACGTTCCGAGGTTCGAGTCACTACTCTACGTCCCCGCCTTCAACACTATGAAGGATTTTAACTATGACCGGTCTCACTAGATCATCAACCGTTACAAGTTCTCACTAGAACTCAATGGACTCACAAGTCCTCTCTCGCGGTCTGCAACACCAACACGGAGCTTACTAGCTCACTTGAGGCCGCAACCTCTACAATTTCACAATAGAAAAAAATCGGTGATCTTCACTTGATCACAAAAGGCTCACAAGTACAATCCAATAACAAAGATGAGGAGGTGAAAGTCTTTGGGATTGTGTAGTAAAAATAACTTGTAAAGATGTAGAGGGAAGGCTCAAACTAAAAATCAAGAATATGAAATTTTGGCTCAACAGAAAATCTTCTAAGAAAAAACTAAATCTTGATATAAACTTGTAAAAACTTGATCTAAACTTTAGAAATCTTGTTTTTGGATTTTTTTACAGTCCCACTATTTATAAGGGATGAAAACATGAGAAGAAAACCTAAAAGAGTCGTTGAGAAAAGACCCAGAAAAAGACAACATAGAATATAGCTGTTGGGACAAAATCCAGAAGGAAATCCTTCTGTCGGTCGATCGGGACCGCCAATGGTCAGATTTCTGACTATTGGGGATAGCGATCGACCGGTCGGTCGACAGTTGTTCCCAACCAGAGAGCTAAACTCTCTGTCGGTCGACCGGGCGGTCGACCGGACCCAACCGAGAGCAAAGCTCTTGCAGTCGATAGACCGCCCGGTCGATCGAAGTGCACTAATGCACTTTGGTGCATATCGGTCGACCGACTGACAGAGCAATTTTGCTCTGCCTACAGTTGACCGACAAAGGGCCAAAGGCAAGTTATTGAAATCTTTTGAAACGAATCTTTTTCTGACAAAATAACTTTTGATCTTTAAACACAAAATAGAGTTCTAGGGACTTGTAGAACCAGTGTGTGCTCATCAACACAAAAAAAAGTTAGAACTATATTTTGTAAAAACACTTTTCTAAATCGAAAATCGATTTTTCCGAAACTCGATCTTGAAAACAGAAAAGAGAATAGTTTTGAACTCTTTTCAAAACACTTAGGGGTATGAAAGATGTGTGTGTGTGTGTGTGTGTGTGTGTGTGTGTGTCAATCCCAAAAACTATCAACCTATATCATCTTGGTTTTAACAAACGACTATAAATCCTATCTAAAAAGCAAAATCAAAAATACAAATCTTGATATAGTCTTCTTTTGCAAACTTGATCTTTGAGGTCGTCTATATGCTTAGGCTCTGGGATCTACAGCTTCTGGGCTTCCAAACGTGAGTCTTGTGATAGAGTCGAAATGTAATAAAGAGTTAATCTGAAACTTTGTTAAACAAAATTGTTTAAAACATAACAACATATGTTTTGTTATCATCAAAACTAGGGCTAATGACCTTTGGGCCAACAGATGTTGCCACCCCAGAAAATGAGAAAGGCACCCCACAAGTACAAGGTGCCATTATTTTTTTTGACATTTTTATCTTAGGTGAAAAGTCCAAAATGTCCTTCTTCTTCCTCCATCATTCCTCTCTCTCCTCTTGCTCCTCCATCAACTTCCACGGCCCTCCTCCCCCCAACCTCACTCTCGTCGACGAACCCCCTCCCCCCTCGCCGGTGACCCCCCGATTTCCTCCCCCCTGCCGGGTCCCCCCATCTCCCCTGTCTCCACTCCCCCTGCCCGCCCCCGCCCCCTCCCCTGCCCCCTAACTGTACGCAGATTTGTTCTGTCAGAGTTTCTGGTCTGTGTCTGCTCGGCCAGATCCGGCCGAACAACTAGGAGGAGAGGGCGGGCGAGGGGAGGGAAAGAGGGGGAGATTGGGGGGAGGAGACAGGGGGAAAGCCGACGAGGGGGAAAGGCTGAGAGAGAGTCGTGAGGGGATGGGAGGCCAGGGGAGAGTCGACGAAGGGGGAAGGCCGGAGGGAGTTCGCCGATAAGGGGAACAGTCGGGGGGGAGTTCACCAGAGAGGGGGAGGTCGGGTAAAAGTTCGCCGACGAGGGGGCAACCAGGGGGAAGTTCGCCGACGAGGGGGAGAAAAAAGGGGGGTGCTTTTATCAAAAAATAATTTTGGAGGGGGGAGCTTAATACTTGGGGTGCCTTTCTCATTTTCTAGGGTGACAGTATCCGCTCCCAGTTTTTTACCTCAGGCTTTTTGTTACTAGTAGTGTGATGGTGCAGTAAATTTCTGAATTTAGCCCTAATCGGCCATTTGGCAGTGTGGGGGGCTTATTTCCATCCTGAATTTTTTTTTTGTTTTGGGCTTGAAAATAGAGGAAAATTTAATAAATAATACAACTCATGAATTTTAGGTTTTTTTTACATGCACTTCTTGTGTAATTTACATTCGACTGTTTGTCATTTTAAAAAAGAAAATTTATTTAGGAAATATTTGAAAAATGTTACTAAGAAGTAGCTTCTGAATGAGTTACATGACTTTTATTTGTTCGCGGCTGATATTGATTTTGTAGATTACAGGCTGCGACTAGCAGAATTGTCTCAATGTATGGGAGGGACAAGGAGAATGTATCTTTTGTACTGAAAAGGTAAACAAAAATAAAATATTAGATAATTAGTGGATTTAATGATTTAACTGACTAAGGTAATTAAACAGGTTGAGTGGAGATGTATCTATGTTAGATCTAACCACTATTCAATGTCACTGATCTAGGTGGAAGTTTTCCATTCAATAGAACGTTCCTTAATTATAAAACCACCTTTCAATTATATGGAATGAGTTAGGCATACAACGAGCGAATCTCCTTAAGACAATTAAGTCCCCCGCTACAGCGCTAACGGGTTACTGGACGCTGGTCTCGCGCTCCTGGAACCTGTTGGGAAAGGAATCGTGCGTGTGGGCATGGTTTCCTCCCAAACACGCGCAAAAACTCCAAATACCCAAAGGGCATACCCATTGTTCTCACCTTTTTATATTTAAACTTCTCAACTTTTCACACCATATGTAATGTGGGAGTAAATTATTTTAGCTTCCTTTAATCCCTTTTATCTATTGAATTAGGCTAATTTTCGACTTGAATGACTCATTCATTCGGAAACGGAATTGAATATGTGAATATACCACGTTCATCCCTGATAGAAGAAGAATACACTCCAACCATTATCCATTTAATTCTATCAATGGATTATGTCTCAATTCAGCTCAAATATTCACTTAAAATTCTTCGTTTACCAATAGTCTGTAACATGATAGTGTTGGGAATATGAAGAATATATGTGAATCTTTGAACTGAATTACGGCGAGATCTGTTGATCGAATCAATTGGATAATGGTTGGAGTGTGTTCTCCTTCCATTGGGGATAAACGTGGTATATTCACATGTTCAATTCCGACTTCAAATGAATGAGATATTCAAGTCTAAAGATTGCCTAATTCAAAGCCAAAATGGAATTAAAAGTAGCTAAAGGCATTTAGTCCCACATTGGCCATAGGATGGAAGTTTGAAGTGTTTAAATAGAAAAAAATGGAAACAAAGGGCGTGCCCTTTGGGTACTTGGAGTTTTCGCGCGAGATTGGGAGGAAACCATGCCCGCATATGCGCACGCGCACGCCGCCGTTGGCGGCGGCCGACCGGCCCGGCCGGCGTCGGCACCGGGCTCGGGCTCGGGCTCGGGCACGGGTCTGGGTTCGGGATCCCTACCCGCTCCAGTTCTTTTTGAACCGGGTCACGCGGATCAAACCCGCTTCGCCTCCGGATCCGAACCGCCCAGCGCAGCGGCTGTCTGTAAACCATCGTGGCGGTTGGGTGGTTGAAACGAACCGTTGCAACTGTTGGTTGGGTTCGGACCAAAGTACCCCTCCCGGAGCGCTATAAATAGCGCTCCGATTCTCTCAATTAAGACACACGAAAAAGAAATCTGCCTTCTGAACTCATTCTGAAGGAGATCCTCTCTCTCTCTCTCAGTCTTGAAGTAACTTCCAAAATGGGAAGTGGGAAATCAGTAACTCAGTTTCCAAAGCAAGTGGGATTCTGCAACTCAGTTTCCAAAGCAACTTCCAAGGGATTCTGCAAAATTCGTTCTGAAAGAGGGCTCAGATAATTCAATAGATTCTTTAGTAGAATTATTGTCTGAATCTGGGACTTCCAAAGAAGAATATTCTTCTACCTTCCTTCTTCCTCTACAGTGGGTGCTCCTCCAAAGTAAAGGCAAATATTCTCTCAAAATTTGTCTTAGTCCCGCTGCTTCAATAATCCTGTGAAGGTACTGGTTAACTACGGTTCGACCGTACGGTGATTTGGTAGTACTATCCAAATACCGTGAAGGAGTGTTGTATCTTGGGAGACCAGCATCCAGTAACTCGTTAGCAACGGTACGGGGGACGTAATTGTCTTAAGGAGATTCGCTTTAAGCGTACCTCACTCCAAGTACTTTAAGCGTACCTCACTCCAAGTACTATATAAGTGAATTAATTTCTTTATACAGGGGATATACTGAATATCAGTATATTGAGATGAATATTGAATATCAGTATATTGAGACTGACTTATACCAGTCTAATTGGTGTTTAACCAAGGAAGGTAATTGAAAGGTGATTTTTTAATTAAGGAATGTTCTATTGAACGGAAAACCTCCCACCTAATATTAACCAACCAGGTCAATTAGATCGGTGATATTTCAGTGATATTGATTAGTTGTCAGATTGATCCTAGAAACCAACAATCTTAAGACAATTACCATATTGAAATTTCTTACTTCTATTCTGCTTGAACTTGCAGAAAATATCTGAGACTAATCAAGATAGCTCAAGTAAGGCACCAAACATGCAGCTACAAGCTTTGATGCCTACTCCACTTCCTAACCCGAAGCCGGAGAAGGCAGGAAAATTTGATGGCACAGAATTCAAGAGGTGGCAACAGAAGATGCTCTTCTACTTGACCACTCTACATCTGGCCAAATTCCTGCAAGAAGATCCACTAGAACCCGGAACTGATCGGGACTCAGTCCTTGCAGTCGATGCATGGACTCAAGGTGACTTCCTTTGCCGAAATTATGTTTTGAATGGACTGGATGACTCTCTTTACAATGTCTACAGTCCTATCGCAACGGCAAAGAAGTTATGGGCCAGTCTTGATAAGAAATACAAGACTGAGGATGCCGGTATCAAGAAGTTCATCGTAGGACGATTTCTGGTGTACAAGATGGTGGACAACAAGACTGTAATCAGTCAGGTGCAAGAGTTTCAACTTATCATGCACGAGATAGAAACCGAAGGTATGATTCTACCTGAAACCTTTCAGGTTGCTACTATCATGGAGAAACTCCCACCTGCGTGGAGAGATTTCAAGAACTACCTGAAGCACAAGCGAAAGGAGCTGAAGTTGAAAGATCTCATTATGAGGCTTCGAATTGAGGAGGACAACCGAAAGTCCAAGAAAAGGAGCAGTAAGAACTCCTATGAAGCCAAGGCCAATGTGATCGAAGACTCAAAGGGGAAAGCGTCTACTTCCAAAGGCTTAAAGTGGAAGAAGACTGCCCAAGGGTACAAAGGTAAGGTCCAAGAAGGCAAGAACATGCGCTTCAAAAGAACCTGCTACATCTGCAATAAAGAAGGGCATAAGGCGAATGAATGTCGCAGTCGTCTCAAAAAGAACAAGAAGAACCATCCACAGGCAAACTTGACCGACCATGCGTCGCCAAGCCTTTCAGCTATAGTGTTAGAAGTGAATCTGATAACCAACAATAATGATTGGTGGGTAGACACTGGGGCTACTCGGCACATCTGCTCTGAGAAATTATTATTCTCTAAATATTAAAAACTAGAGCAAGATGAGCAACTATTCATGGAAAACTCAGCCGTCTCCAAGGTTGAAGGAAAAGGCAAGGTCATCCTGAAGTGGACATCTGGAAAAGAATTTACTCTGAACGATGTGCTACATGTTTCAGATATCCGCAAGAATCTGATCTCTGGATAAATACTTAGTAAGAAAGGATTTAGAATGGTTTTTGAATCAGATAAATTTGTACTTACTAAGAGTGGGATGTATGTGGGAAAGGGTTATGTTGTTGATGGACTTTTTAAAGCCAATGTTGCAGTGGTGGATAAAAAGTCTGTGTATTTGTACCCGAAGCTCATAAATAAAGGAAAATCTTTTGTTTATTTGCTTGAGTCTCCTACTTTATGGCATGCTAGATTAGGGCATGTAAATTACAAGTCTTTAAAGAACTTGTCTAATCTAAGATATATTCCTAAACTCAACTTAGAAGAAATTCGCAAGTGTGAGATCTGTGTTGAGGCCAAGTTAGCGAAAAATTTATTTCACTCAATTTATCGAAATACAGAACCTTTAGGGTTAATTCATAGCGATCTGTGTGACTTGAAATTTATGCCAACTAGAGACGGTAAAAAGTATTTTATTACTTTTATTGATGACTGTACAAGATACTGTTATGTGTATCTTTTAAACAGTAAGGATGAGGCAATGAATATATTTATAACATATAAAGCCGAAGTTGAGAATCAACTCAATAAGAATATCAAGATTCTAAAATCTGATAGAGGCGGAGAATATGAATCAAATGATTTTAGTGAGTTATGTGCTAAATTTGGTATAATCCATCAAACAACAGCACCATATACTCCTCAGCAAAATGGAATTGTTGAACGGAAGAATAGAATTTTGAAGGAGATGGTCAATTCCATGCTCGTAAATTCTGGAGCTCCGCAGAACTTGTGGGGGGAAGCTCTGTTAACTGCAAATTATATTCTAAACAGAGTACCCCACAAGAAACTTGGTCTTATACCATTTGAGTTATGGCATGGAAGGACACCTTCCTACCATTACCTCAAAATGTGGGGGTGCCTTGCAAAAGTGCTAGCACCATTACCTAAAAAGACTAAGTTGGGAGCAAAAACTATGGACTGCATATTTATAGGCTATGCCTTGAATAGTAGTGCCTACAGATTTCTGGTTCATAAATCAGAAATACCAGATATTCATGTAAACATGATTATCGAATCTAGAGATGTTGTGTTCTTTGAAGATATTTTTTCATATAAATGGGAAACAGATAAGACTTCTGAGAAAAGAACACATGAGATGGCGTTAAGGGACGAAAGCCCCGAGAAACCGACTGTTAATGTGAAAATTGAACCAAGAAGAAGTCAGAGATCTAGAATCTCAAAATCTTTTGGTTCAGATTTCATAGCATACGCTATTGAAAGCGAGCCTCAAACATTGAAAGAGGCTATGTCTACCCCAGAAACACAAATGTGGAAAAAAAGCTATAAATAGCGAAATAGAATCCATACTAAGTAATCATACTTAGAGAATTGGCAAACTTGCCTCCTGGTAGTAAACCAATTGGGTATAAGTAGATTTTTAAAAGAACATTAAAACCCGATGGATCTATCGATAAGTACAAGGCTAGATTAGTAGCCAAGGGTTATCGACAAAAAGAAGGACTTGACTACGATACTTATTCATCAGTAACAAGAATAACCTCCATTCGGATGTTGATTGCAATTGCAGTATTACATAACTTAAATATCCATCAAATGGATGTCAAGACTGCATTCTTAAATGGTAAATTAAATGAAGAAATATATATGGAGCAACCTGAAGGATTTATAGTCAAGGGCCAAGAACACAAAGTGTGTAAATTGGTAAAATCCTTATACGGTCTAAAGCAGGCTTCAAAACAATGACATGAGAAATTTGATAGTGTCATGATCAAAGATGAATTCACTATCAATGAATGCGATAAGTGTGTTTACACTAAAATAGTTAAAAATGCATGTATCATTGTTTGTCTTTATGTAGACGACATGTTGATACTTGGGACTAATATTGAAATTATTAAATCCAATAAAAGAATGTTATCCAACAGTTTTGACATGAAGGATCTGGGGGTTGCTGATGTAATTTTAGGAATTAAAATCACCAGAACACCAGATGGAATCAGTCTATCTCAATCTCACTACGTGGAGAAGAGATAGAAAGATTCAAGGAACATGGGATAAAAGAGAATACAAATCCTTTTCTCCCACACATCCACCTTCATAAGAATACAGGAACTGGAATACGCTATTTGGAGTATTCTCAGATTATCGGAAGTCAATGTATTTGATGAATTGCACTAGACCCGATATTGCTTACGATGTAAGCAAGTTAAGCAGATACACTAGTAACCCTAGTGATGAACATTGGACTGCTCTACTACGAGTATTGGGTTACGTATTACATACCAAGGAATATGCCTTGAGATATGGACAGTATCCACCTGTACTTGAAGGATACAGTGATGCTAATTGGATTACAGATTCTGAGGAATCAAAATCAACTAGCGGATACGTATTTACTCTAGGAGGAGCAGCGGTATCTTGAAAATCTTCCAAACAAATATGTATTGCCTGTTTCACTATGGAATCGGAATTTATAACCTTAGATAAGGCCGGAGAAGAAGGAGAATGGCTTCGACAATTTTTGAAAGATATATCATTATGGCAAAAGCCAGTGCCCGCTATATGTATACACTGCGATAATCAAGCAGCTATATCTAGGGCACAAAATGTTATATACAACGGTAAATCTAAACATATTCGTCGTAGACATAATACTGTGAAGCAGTTGCTCTCAAATGAAATTATCTCTATTGACTTTGTCTCGTCAAAAGATAATTTAGCAGATCCGCTTACTAAAGGTTTAAGTGGAGAGCGTATGAACTGCGCATCGAGGGGAATGGGCCTAAAAGCCTAACCTTACCGAGTCAGCTTAATGGAAACCTCACTTAGCGACTGGAGATCCCACGGACTAAGTTCAAGAGAAAAAACTAGTTATGATTGATTCAGCAAGTAAGCACTTGTGAGCTTGACTCCAATCCATTCCTAAGGTGCACATAAGTGCTTTTCTACAAGTGGATTAAGGATAAGCTTAACACTTTTAATGATGCCTATATCTTGTTACTAAACAAGTGGAGTGGAGTAGACTACTTTTAATAGGATTATGTGAGTATAGAGTTGGGTCGGCTCTTTGAAAATTTCTATGGAGGCTGTTATTCCCTAAAGATACTCTCTGAAACCAAGAATGTTTAGGGCCAAAATGGACACAACCGAGAACCAAAGTTGATTTGGAAAGTCACTGTGTGAAGTTTGTTGACTTGGCTTACACTAACGGCTAACAGTTCAAGACCTAATTCACTGATTAGCCAGTAAGTCTGATAAAGCTTTCGCTATGAAAGGTTCAAGACCTAGTTCACCTATTCTGATGCAGTTTCTTTTCTAAAGTACCTTTCGCAATAGAGTCAGTCTCTTTGTGTGTCAATTCCTTGAATCTCTATTCATTGTGGGGGATTGTTGGGAATATGAAGAATATATGTAAATCTTTGAATTGAATTACGACGAGATTCGTTGATCGAATCAATTGGATATTGGTTGGAGTGTGTTCTCCTTCCATTGGGGATAAACGTGATATATTCATATGTTCAATTCCGACTTCGAATGAATGAGATATTCAAGTCTAAAGATTGCCTAATTCAAAGCCAAAATGGAACTAAATGTAGCTAAAGGCATTTAGTCCCATATTGGCCATGGGATGGAAGTTTGAAGTCTTTAAATAGAGAAAAATGGAAACAAAAGGCGTGCCCTTTGGGTACTTGGAGTTTTCGCGTGCGATTGGGAGGAAACCATGCCCGCATATGCGCACGCGCGCGCTACCGCTGGCGGTAGCCGGCCTGCGCTGGTGCCAGGCCGGGACCGGGTTCGGGTTCGGTTTCCCTACCCGCTCCAGTTCTTTTTGAACCGGGTCATGTGGGTATGGGTCACACGGATCATACCCGCTCCGCCTCCTGATCCGAACCGCCCAGCGCAACGGCTGTCTGTAAACCGTGGCGACGGTTGGGCGGTTGAAACGAATCGTTGCAACTGTTGGTTGGGTTCGGACCAAAGTACCCCTCCCGGAGCGCTATAAATAGCGCTCCGATTCTCTCAATTAAGACACACAAACAAGAAATCTGCCTTCTGAACTCAGTCTGAAGGAGATCCCCTCTCTCTCTCAGTCTTGAAGTAACTTCCAAAAAGGGAAGTGGGAAATCTGTAACTCGTTTCCAAAGCAAGTGGGGATTCTGCAACTCAGTTTCCAAAGCAACTTCCAAGGGATTTTGCAAAATTCGTTCTGAAAGAAGGCTCAAAAAATTCAACAGATTCTTTAGTAGAATTATTGTCTGAATCTGGGACTTCTAAAGAAGAATATTCTTCTACCTTCCTTCTTCCTCTACAGTGGGTGCTCCTCCAAAGTAAAGGTAAATATTCTCCCGAAATTTGTCTTAGTCCCGCTACTTCAATAATCCTGTGAAGGTACTGGTTAACTACAGTTCGACCGTACGATGATTTGGTAGTGCTATCCAAATACCGTAAAGGAGTGTTGTATCTTGGGATACCAGCGTCCAGTAACCCGTTAGCACCGGTGCGGGGGACGTAATTGTCTTAAGGAGATTCGCTTTAAACGTACCTCACTCCAAGTACTGTATAAGTGAATTAATTTCTTTATACAGGAGATATACTGAATATCAGTATATTGAGACTCAGTTATACCAGTCTAATTGGTGTTTAACCAAGGAAGGTAATTGAAATGTGGTTCTTTAATTAAGGAACGTTCTATTGAACGGAAAACCTCCCACCTAATATTAACCGACCTGGCCAATTAGATCGGTGATATTTCAGTGATATTGATTAGTTGTCAGATTGATCCTAGAAACCAACAAATAGTCCCTTGCTTTAATCTCTAACATTTTTTTTTTTTTTTGGTTGTTGTTGGATAAAATACAACACAAACAACTGTATAACCTGTGCAAATTATCGTGCATTCCTTCAAATTTTAAATGGTATTTTTTTTTTTTTTTGCTGTTAAAATTTTCTCAACCATAAGAGAAGTAGCAACTCCATGCATAATTGACCTAAATTGCCTTAACATGAGTTATCATTTCGAGCTACACAGTAGAAGATTATACAGTTGAAAAAAACATGTCTGGGAGAAACACTGGATCAATTTGAAAGCAATATTATGGACCTTAAAAATAGTTTGGAAGTCACACCTTGGCCTAAAGATTTAAGTTGATACATCTCCCAACTTTTATTTACATCCTTTATTTATACTTCTCATCATGAGATTGTGTGCGCACATGAATACCTCGATATAATTCTTTTTTTTATGTGTGCATATTAGGGTAACCAACTTTACAAGAACCTAGCCCAATAGTCACACCAACTGAAAATATACATCAGACCATACTTCCCCTAAAATCACAATTTAGGCTTTAATGCTATTAGGGAAGATATAATAGAGCATCTTGGAAGTAACACCACCCATAATATAAGCTAGAAATCATATTGATTAAAAAATTTATCATCCAAAAGTTTAACCTAGCATATTTAAATCTCAATTTTACATCTACGTCCATTTGTCTCTTAATTTTTCATCGATTAAAGACTATACTTACACATGTATATGTAATAAGTTGATCCTTGACGTATCGGAATAAGAGTTTGACTGAGCGGAGTAACAACAATAATACTTGCTTGGAGTATAGATGAAAGGAGTAGAGCAAATTGTCGTTTAGAAATATAGGTACTTTAGATTCAATCATCCCTTCATTCCGTTTGTTCTATTCTCTTAGGAGTTTCGACCCTTAAATCATACCGAATTAGGGATTTAACTTGGATTCACTTAAAATTAAACCAAACCGAGTCAATCTAAAGAAAATGTTAAGAGGTATTGATTTGTTCTAGAAAGCCGAATTTATTTGAGAGATAAATCATATGATTTCATAACTCTTTTCAAATTTTAGGTTATTTGACAAACTAATATCTTGAAGGGGAAAAAAAAAAAAAAAACTCTTTCCTTTCTCACTCCTCTCAAAGCCTTTCCCATTAGGAAATTCTAGTGGAAAGAAGGAAAAGGACATTAGATTTGTGTTGCCATCTCTCAACATAGAGACCAATCTCTCCCCTCATTGACTTAAAGACTTTGCACCAATTATTGACCAGAGTTGATGAAAGTCTCCATGTTGTAGCTCTCTCATCATTGTGAGGTTTTTACTGAGATAGGTGCAGAATTGGTCACTTCTTATTACTCCATGTCCCATTCTAGTTAGCTTGTGATGATCAATACCAAATAACCCAGCTTGTCTGCCTCTCTCTCCTTTAAACCAATCACAGTCAGTAGCAGGATATGTATGGATAATTGCAAGCAAGAAACCAAGTCTGCATTCATTCCTTTTTTACTCTACAAGCCAACAACCAAGCAATGTCTTTTCAACAAATTTTTCCAAAAGAAGGGCAAATTGTGAGCATCACAGGAGCACTGGTGAGCTTACCGGCCTGTCGGTCTTGATACATACGGGTCGGATATGCGGGTACCGAGATCCAAACAATACCCGGCCCAATAAAACAGCACTTTTCCTGCACAAAGAATGAATGTCTATGAGGTTTGAAGACCTATGTTATATTGGGATAAAAATGATTGCTTTAATTTGCATTTATGTTACAAAGTTGTATCTCGCCATTTCAATGTATTTGATATGGAACATTCAATAGAGCTATGCTTTTCTTACAATGAACAAGGTTGTGGTTTTTTTTTGACAAGAGTGGTCAGGTCTAGAAGTTATTGTAGCAATAATAAAGTCTAAATATAAGGTCTAATTGGGTCTATGGGTTAGTTCAACCACCTTTTGGTTATCCATAGATGATTTTTATTGTATGTTAGAATATGCAAAGAAAGATTATTAGGATGTTTATACGTGGGTATAGTCTCACATGATAACATTCATTGAATAACAATGGATTTAAATAGAAAGTCAGAATAAAAACTTATCGATTTGCAATCAATTAGTTTGTAGTCTGTTAATGTTATGAAACGATGGCTGTCAATATTTACTGTGCAGTATTCATGATTTCACTATGCGATGACGCAAGCGATGACGCAAGTATGCATAGTGACCGCATAGTAGTGACTACATAGTACTCTAAAGTTTTTCTATAAATAGGCTCTTCCTGATTTATTTTTATATACACTTCAGAAACCAATAAGAATTCCTATTTCTACTCTGTCTCTAGAATTCCTCATTTCGGTGTTATATTTCTCGAGTTTTACAACAGCTAATAATTTTTTCATGTTATTTTTTGTGAAACAGTGAAACCGTATGTTATCTTCAAGATTTATTTGTTGGCAACTGTGTACCTATCTTTTCTAATACAGGACAATGAGTAGGCTTTGCCGTACTTTATCCAAAAAAAAAGGGGGAAAAAGGTATAAGTGATAGTTCACATGATGTTGAGATTGGGCATGAAAGTCTTAGCATTAAGACTTGTGAATCAAAGAGGCCTGCATAATTTAGACACAAATCCCAAAAGTGTTTTCACATTTGTGGGGTCGAAGGTTCAATTTCTCCTGGGAAGTCAAAATGGCACAGTTTTTTGCTGATTTGGAAATATCATATATTTTTTGGGTGCATTTTTGAGGTTGATGACATTCGACTGACGGACCGAGTGCTATCCTTTCTCTCTATGCTTCAACTAGGTAAAAATTTTATCCCAAAACTGTGCAAAACTAACCACCTTGAAACCTAATCGGATCTCTCTCCCATTTTGAAATTTCAAATCCAAAACCTCAACAAAAAAAACTCCCCCACCACCTCGTTTCTTTCCCGTTTCCCGTTTCCGCTCACCGCCAGTGACCGTACCTCGCGTTCCTCCATCTAGTAACTTCCCTATCATTCTGCATATCAGTGGTACCCACTGCAATTCCTGTCAACTCCCAGTGTCATTTCCTCATTCTCCCTCCTCCTTCAACGTCGCGGTCACAGCTACCATCAGGGAAAGGATATTGCCACACCAAAAATGAGAAAGCCCACAACATTTTTACAAATGTGCCATTATTTTTTCCCACTTCACTCATGATGAAATGTCCAAAAAAATCTTCTTCTTACTCCTTCCTTCCTCCATTCTCCTGCTCCCCCGTCATCTTCTCCGGCGACCACCCCTGTAGGTCACCTAGAGGGGGGTGAATAGGTGACAAGCTAATCTAATGCAAACTAATGTGGAATTAAACTATTTATGCATAAAAACTATTAAGCTAAACACGCCAAGTATAACACAAGAGTATAGTCGAATTCCCGGTGAAGCACTCTGAACTATCTCCTCAAGATTCTTCTAGATAAGAGTTGAGATGCCGCTATGAGTCTCTTGGTTGAATACAAGTGTGAGCAAACAATCCCAAGCATGTATCAATAGAGCACAAATATATCAAGCATATAAAAGAGATAAATAATATAAGCATGCAAGATATAAACACAAGTGAGAAATAGAGAGAGCAATCGCAAACACTGGAGATTTGTTTCGAGGTTCGAGAACCCTTGCTCTACGTCCCCACTTTCAACACTATGAAGGATTTTCACTAAAAACGATCCCACTGGATGACTCGGTGCCGCAACACCTACAACGAGTTCACACTAGACTCCTTGGACTCACTAGTCCTCTCTCTTATTCCCACAAGAACAACACGCGCAAGCATACTAACTTGTCGAGGCCGCACCTCTACACCGAGCTCCCACTGGAACTCGAAACAACACGAGCCCACAAGTTCGCCTCCTCAAGATGAAACACTTTGGTGATCTCAACACTTTGATCACCTAAAAACACTCTCACAATAACTCTCCTATAAAATTGATATAGCAATGGAAAGCTCAAGTATGTGTGAGAAAACTAGGATTGATTTGGTGGTGAAAAACTCAAGAAATCACTTTTGAAAAATCACTCTTAAAACTCTCCTTTTGATATGAAAGTATTAGCTCTAAAACAAGTGGAGATAAACGCTTAGAGAGGTAGGAAAAACTACATTGAAAATCCACTTCAAATCTTGTTAAAAACAGCCCAAAACAGCCCCATATAAATAGGCTCCAAAAACTAGCCGTTGGGGACAACTCAGCAGGAATTCCTGCTGTCGGTCAACCGTCCGGTCGACCGGCCCACCAGCTAAATGGCCGTGCATGTTTTGTGCACGTCGGTCGACCGCCCGGTCGACCGACTTCTGGCCCTGTCGACCGTGCGGTCGACCGGCAGAAGGCCTGGTCACAAATTTTAAGGGATTAAAACTTGATCTTTTTACCTTCAATAAAATCCCATAAATTCTCATAAATCTACAAAAATAGATATATTAACATATTTTGATATACAAACATGTTTGATTAAAATCAATGCATATTACAAATAATTTGAACCATTTTTGTGATATAGAAATTTTGGCTTTAAACAAAAATCGTATTTTCCAATAACAATCTCCCAATTGAAAAACGATTTTTTTGAAACTTCTTCAAATACAAAAATAAGATATTTTAAATACTTTTTAAGCTTAGTGTGTATGGATATGATCCACTACACATACAATATGAAATATCTATGTTTTTGACATTAAGCACTAAAATAAGTTTTGATAAATCTAAAACTCAAACACATGATATATATTTTGCCGCTCAAAATCAAAACGGTATTTTCTAAGATAAATATCCTTTTATGAAAACACATAAATTTTGTCTGTGTGTATATGAACTTGAGCAATCCACTAACGAATCTATCATTTATATTTTATCTAAAAACAAATCTTAACACTTACAATTATGACACAAGTCTTCTTAAAAATCTTCTCATGAAAATCTTCTTCTCCTTCTTGACTTGGTCCAAACCTTAATCGAATGAGTTAGACTCCTCTTGAATACTTGATGCGATCTTGATGCACGAGCTCTTGAATCAACACGTGCTAGCTTTAAAACTTGACTTCGAATCTTTTGTTGAAGCTAAACACCTACTAAGATCTTGATCAAATATCTGAAACTATATAAATACAAGATCATTAGTACTATAACTACATGAGTTAATCATCATTAAAACTAAAGCGATGGGCCATTGGGCCAACACCCCCCTCCCGCACACTCCCTGGACCTCACCAGCTTACCCCCCTCCACCGGCCTCCCTATCCCTGCCCCCCCGGACCTCAACGGCCTGCCCCCTCTGCCTCCACCCTTCCACCGCCCTCCCCCCACGCCGCCCTCCCCTCCCCTCCTCCCCCACTCCTTCCCCCCTAGCTCTCTTCGCCCCCCTGTTTGGCCACTCCGGTCGAACAGAGCTGACTCTGTTCGACCGGAGGCCGAACAGAGCTCTCTCTAGGCGAACAGAGTCGGCTCTTTTCAGCCAGAGTGGCCGAACAGGGAGGGCAAGGGAGTTGGGGGTGAGGGGGATAGGAGGGGAGGGGGCACGGGGGGTAGCCGGTGGAGGGGGAGGGGGAGGCCGGGGGAGGGGGCCGAGGGGAGGGGGCGTTAGGGGAGCGTGGGAGGGGAAGGGGAGGCTAGAGGGAGTTCGCCGCCGGGATGGTGTTCGCCGGCGAGAGGGCGGAGGAAAGAGGATGCAGGAGAAGAAGAAAAAAATAAAATGGTAATTTTTATTTTTCTGAGAGGGTTTCCATTCAATTTGAGGGTGCCCTCCTCATTGTTAGGTGTGGCAATATCCGTTCCCCTACCATCTTCGCTTTCTTGAGCGAGAAAACAGACCAAATACAAGTAAGTCCTGCGGGCCCTACACCTCCATGTGCTCTCCCGCTGTCTCCACCCGCTCCTGCCTCTCAATCATTAGTCCCCTCCCTCCTCTTCGTCTTCTCTCTCTCCTCTCTTTCTCTCTCTACAACCCCCGAACCCTCTCCAAACCCCTCTCTTTCTCTCTCTAAAACACCCACCACCATCATGGCTGACGGCACCGGCCCCGGGAAGAATCCCAACGGCAAAGGCACCAACAACCAGCTGGTCGCCGTGCCGTCTCCGTCCGGCCCCGCCAACGGCACGGCGCTCGTCGTCAAGAAATCGCCGTCTAAGGACCGACACTCGAAGGTCGACGGCCGCGGGCGACGCATCCGCATGCCCATCATCTGCGCCGCTCGTGTCTTCCAGCTCACCGCGAGCTCGGCCACAAGTCCGACGGCCAGACCATCGAGTGGCTGCTCCGCCAGGCAGAGCCCTCCATCATCGCCGCCACTGGCACGGGAACCACCCCGGCGAGCTTCACCTCCACCGTAAGCTCCAGCACCCAGAGCCGCGCCCACCTCTCCAACGGGCCCCACGCGACGGCGGTCACCGCCCCATTTATTTTGGTAAGAGGCTGCGGGACGACGGGGAGGCCGACGGGAAGGACGAGACCGGCGTGGGACCCACGTCGGTGGGGATCGGCCGGCCGGGTTCTGGGCAGTGCCGGCCCGGCCCGACTTCGGGCAGCTCTGGAGCTTCTCTGGGCAGGAGATCGTGATGCCGCCTCAGACGGTGGCGGCGGTCGCGGGGAGGTTCTCGGGGGAGGCGTCGGCGGCCAGGGTGGGGAATTACTTGCCGATAAGCCAGGGCCACTTGAATCTACTAGCCTCGTTGTCCGGGGCAAGCGCGGGTCCCACTTCAGCGGCGAGGAGAGATGATGAGAATCGCTGATTGGGGCCTTTGTAGAATTGGAATTTTTTTTTTTTTTTGGGTTAGGGTTTTCTTTTTCTTCCAGGGTTAGAGTTTTGGGTGACGTAGACCTCAGAGAGTCCTTCTGTGCTGTTGATTAAATTAACGTGGGGCTAGCTTGTGAAGATTTGTGAGAATTGGGCAACACTGGGAATTGGAAGAAGAAGAGAAGTGAAATTCAATGGAGGAAGCTGGGGATGGTGGTGGTGGTGGTTTTTGGGTGGATGATGATGATGATGGGGCTGCAGAGAAAAAAAACTTCCTGTTAACAGCCTGTAAGTTCTCTTGCTACATTTATTCAAGCTTTTATAGTCTTGTAATCTAGTGTTATATTTTTGCTGGGATTGTTGTGTGTGGATGGTAATAATGGGAGTTTTATGTGTGTATGTATATGTATCTCTGGATTGTTTGGAATGTGTGAGTGCAAAAATAATGTGAAGATGTTCCTTTTTAATGCGTACATATTTTGAATCAACATTTCTTCTTCTACCTCGCACTCTCCACAACTGAATTCAACGATGGAATTCAGAAGATTACTCTATAATGACTTGTTGATTCAAAGTAAATTACCATTGGAGGAGCTGATTGTGGGGAACTGATAGACTATTTCTATGTGCAGTCGTGTGTGGTGCTTTCATGTGGTTATTTTGAGTTTTGAGTCATGCATCAACTAATCTGCAAACGAACAACCCTCATTTTCAACTGCTGGCCGTGTCTGTTGTGCTGAATTTCTTCCGTTGTGACACAGTATGGACTGTGGACGGCACCATTCAGTGACTTCTTAGTGGCAGGCCAGTTGCCATTGTTAGCTTGATTGTAATAATCATAGTGAAATTACTTTATGTGGAACTAATGAAATTGGCATCCGTTTGTTTTTGTTGTCACTTGGATTTTCGTGTGAAATATGTTAGTATCAACAAATGAGTAGCATATCATACACTACAGCAGAAATCATACACTACAACAGAAATGAGCTTTCACGTCGCTCATTTCACGATAGTTTGAGTCGCAACTGACGTACATCAAAAGACGACGGCAATTTTAAAATTTGATGAAAAAATACACATTTTTGTCCTTGGATTTTTTACGGCAATTATTTTAATAACCGCCGTAATATATTAGTTTTATGATGATTCCTTGAAGAACTGCTGTAAGAGCTTATCGAAGCCTTAGATCTTTTACGACAGTTATTAAAATAACCACCATAAATATTAGTTTTATGGTAGTTCTTTGAAGAACGGCTTTAAAAGCTGAACGCTAGTACAATTTTGAGTTCATCAAGGCGAGTTCGATCTCTCTCTCTCTCCTCTTGTTCATCAAGGCGATCTCTCTCCTCTATCCTCTCGTTCATCAAGGCAAGTTCGATGACTAGGCGAGTTCATCAAGGTGATCTTTGTCTCCCCTTGATCACTAGGCGAGTTTGATCCCTCTCTTCTCTTGTTCATCAGGGCGAGTTCAATCACCAAGCGAGTTCATCTCTCTCTCTCCTCTCTTTCTCTCTCTCTCTCTCTGTCCCTCCTTGTTCATCAAGGCGATTTCGATCGTCGGGCGAGTTTATCTCTCTCCTCCCTTGTTCTTTAATCTGAAAGATGCAGTTTGATCTTCGATCAAGGCAAGTTCAATCTCTCTCTCGCCTGTTCATTAAGGTGAGTTCGATCTTTGACCCGAAAGATGCAATTTGATATTCGATCAAGGCTAGTTCATCTCTATCCCCTCTCTCGGTTCATCAAAACGAGTTCATAAATTGTTTGATGAATTCGAATTTTTAGGCTGATAATTAAATTTTGTTGGAAGAAGAAGAATGATACGATTTCAAATTTTGGGGTTGATTATGAAATATGTTTTATCTAATTTAGATCTATCTGCAACTAGAAAAACCACTGAAGATGGTCTATTGTGTTCCTAAAAACTAAAAAAAATTACTCAATGAAATTAATTTTTTGATTGTGCTAGAGTATTTTCTTGATCTTCTTCTTCTACTACTTTTTTTTCTAAGTCTTCTTCTTCCTCTACTTATTTCTTGGTCTTCTTTTTCTTCTAATTTTTTGTCGAGGACGAGGGGATCGCCAGACGGGATGAAAGAGGAGGACGAATGGATCACAAGGAGGACGAGGGACCGCCGGCGAGAATAGACGAGGGGGACGAAGAGGGGATCACGTTAAAAATACTTTTTTTCAAAAAAAATGAGGCATTTTCACGGCAATTTTAAACTGTCATTGTTGCCTCTCGGCTTACAACGTCGCCCGGATAAAGCGATTTTTGACCACCTGTCGATGCTGTTTAACAACGGTTTTAAACCGTCGTGGAAACTCATTTCTGTTGTAGTGATAATTTTGACGTGTGCAATTTTGTGTTTTGTTTGCTTCCATCGTACTTAGCTTCTATTGTGATGTGCATTTCAAGAAGCAAGTCTTTGCCTACATTTGTTTTAACATCATGCCACTTCTCTTTTTGAGTATATCATTCATTATATAAAAGCATTTCTATTGGATTCTTCCTATACTTGAAAGCCCATTATTTTCTGTCTTTCTAGAAAAATTCTAGTTTGATTTTTTGAAAGGCACATAGTTCTTATGTCTTGTAGTTCTAGTTATGCTTTTTGAATTTTTTCTGATGGATCTTGGCATTAATGTAGTACTCCACCTTTTTACACTTTCCTTATTATGTGGTATGAGACGTAGAACATGTGCGCAACTGATACAAGTAATTGATACTTTCCCCTTTTCTTTTCATTTTTTATTACCTGCAAACAGTAAAAGTCACTTCAATGAAATCTTTCTTTGGCTCCAGCCCTTCCCTTTCCTGGCTCAGTACAAGATAACTGAAAGAAATGCAAAGCGATCTGTTCACTCAATCTTCATTCATTTCCCACAAACCAACAATCTGCACCAATAGCTGCTTTGAAGCTCAAGTATTGCACTGATTTTTTTCTGGTCAGTACTTGGTACTCTTTGTTGTTAAGAGACGACTACTCTATAGGGTACTATATACACATGGTGATATGACAATCTTGAGAAACAAGGACATGTGTGTGCGTAATATTTTATAACCTGTTGTTATTATTTTTATGTAAGAAAGATTACTCTATTGTGGTTGTTGGTCATGCTTTTATTGTAATAAACGAAAGGACTAAAACACAAATAAGAACTAATGAAAAGTACTTGTAGCATACTTCACATTTATCTTCTGCAAATGCATCAAGTTTGCAACTTAACTAGTTGGCTATCCTACAAGTTTGTCAGTCATGCAAAATTCAAAGAACGCGCAAACGCACGCACGCACGCACTTGCAGACACACTCTGTGGGCATAACATGATACATATACAAATAGAAAATTACAATATGAAAGTTTAATTTAAATAACTTAGCAGTAATTCATACATTATTTTTCAACATCACTCACATTTAACAAATGCATAACCGTGATTTTTTTTGTCATACCAAAATTATGCATGTTTTCTTTATCAAGTAGTTAACGCCAAAGTTGTTAAATAAAGGACAAATAAGTTGGAGTTACCAGATGTTTGTATGACACTTTATCCATTTATATGTAAAATAAGGAGAGCTACAAATGTTTTCTCAAATCAAGTCTTGAACACAATCATTTAAGTATCCATTTAGTTTCTTAATCTCATATCCAAAGTAATATATATAGTGATATGCTGGAGGGTGTACCGGATATGTAACCCCTGTTGAGATTTGGGTCGAACAAATAGTCCCACATCGGCTAGACGTGGGGATGGTCTTGGGTTTATAAGGATTTGGGCAACTCCACCTAACAGGCTAGTCTTTTGGGATGGAGCCCCGAGTC
This sequence comes from Agave tequilana, assembly GCA_038442645.1. NCBI lineage: Eukaryota > Viridiplantae > Streptophyta > Magnoliopsida > Asparagales > Asparagaceae > Agave > Agave tequilana. The sequence continues at coordinate 239,529 of JAVJIF010003843.1, forward strand.
CTTCAATTGGTATCAGAGGCATGCCCCGAACTTAGTCGTGTGTGTGGGTGATGTTCGACGATGTAGATCCCCCAATGGCGCAAAGGCGCAATGGGCCTGCCCACCCCACTGGCGCAAAAGGCGCAAAAGGCCCCTGTGAAGCTAATGTTTGGCTCTCGAGAAATTTGACAGTGGTGCTCCTTTGCAATGGGCGTGGCACGCACGCGGTGTAGAGGAGTGACCGACTGCAGTTGGTACTTCACATAAGACGTGTAGAGGAGTGACCGACTGCCGTTGGTTTGGCTCTCGAGAAATTTGACAGTGGTGCTCCTTTGCAATGGGCGTGGCACCGCACGCGGTGTAGAGGAGTGACCGACTGCCGTTGGTACTGTTGGATTAGGTGTCTAAGTCATAACTATAATTGATAGCAGTATAGTCCTTTTGGGTTGCCCTCGAGATTCAAAAATAAGTATAACTAAAAGGAGAACAAAATTTCCTTTGGGAAATTAGTCCCACATTGGTGGGATAAGAAAACTGGAGGTTATCCAAGGCTATAAATAGGGCCTTAGGGATTCATTCTAATTCACTACCTCTTGGCTTGAGTATTAGCCTCCTTCTTTCTCCTCTTGGAAGAACTCTTTGATAGTTCATCCATACTTAGTTAAATTTTTGAATCGTTGGGTGTGATTCCATCAGAGGCACGACATTTGTGGTGCTTGCTTCTAAGAGATCTGAAGGGATAATTTTAGTTGTTTACTATAACAACTAAAAGAGGCACGACGTTTGTGGTGCTTGTTTCCAAGAGATCTGAAGGGATAATTTTAGTTGTTTACTATAACAACTAAAAGGTATGTAATTATATTTTTCTTCTGTAGTAATTTTAATTAATTACTGGGATATTAGGATTCTTTTATGTTCAAAGTTATAGGTTCAATTGTGAAAACATAGATCATGTTTAGGTTGCATGCTCCCTTAAAAGTCTAAGTTTGTTTGTAATACCTAAAACCCATCAGTGGTATCAGAGCTTGGTTTGTTTTCAATTGAATTTGCTATAATTGTTGAATTGATAAGGTTACTGCCTATATAATGGTAGATGTATGGGTGTCCACTCTCACCCACCACTTCCTTGATTAGTGGAGGGTCATTAACTGAACGGGTTTGATAGGACTATATATATATTGATTCTCATTAAAAGTATAATGATAATAATAGGTAACTAAATTTTATTTAAATCCCAATCTTAGTTACTTTAAGAAAAATGTGAAATTGTATGCTAACCCATGAAATTGTACATTACACCTTATAAGTCATTAGTGGTGCGTGTGTGGTTAACCAGCACACTAATAGGGCTAATAAAGAGCAGTAATGGGTATCTTATAAATTGTTATTGTTGATGGAGTGTGTGTGGTTTACCAGCACATCAATTGAGATGATAAATGACATGAAGGTTACCAAGCACATTTGCATGGTTATTCACATCTTGTTTGTGATCCTCGGTATCCCAGTCACAAATGTAAGAGCATAATCTGAGATTAAACATGCCATTGAATAGTTTCAATGAGTCTCAAAAGACATACCTGTATGAAATTTGCAATTAGATTACGGCATCCCTTTTCTAAGTTGTGAATTTCATAGTTGGATCCTAGCCTCGATATTTCAATTTTAAGTTGTTATATTAAGGGTTATTTTTTTTTTCTAACTCAAACTACCTTTCTTTTAGAAATGTCTGTCCCTAACGATGCTTCTGGTTCCTCCTCCTCCAATCACAACTTTTCTTTGTTGAACATCTGCTCAAAGGTGACATTAGATGGCACCAACTATAATGACTGGATGCGCAACATCAAAATGGCTCTTCGTTTCGAGGACAAGGAGTATGTCCTTGACAAAGAACTTGTTGAAATTGACGAAGAGAAGGCCACTCCTGAAGAATTAGCTGCTTATAAGAAGCACTACACGGATGCAACAAAAGTTGCTTGCATCATGGTTGCTACCATGACTCCTGAACTGCAAAAATTCTATGAGGATTACTGGCCGTACGAGATGAACAAAGACCTTATGGAAAAGTACCATAAGCGAGCTCGTCAGGAAAAGTACGAGATAGTAAAGTCCCTCAAATCAAGCAAGATGAAGGACGGAGAGTCTGTCAGCGGCCACGTGCAAAGGATGCAGCGATACGTGGAACGCCTTGTGAGGCTAAATGTGCATATTGATGATGAGTTGGCTATTGACATAGTCTTGAACTCATTGCCAAGTTGTTATGATCAGTTCATCTTGACCTATCATTTGAACAACAATGAGACCACATTGGCTCAATTGCACAACCTCCTGAGAACAGCTGAAACTGGGATGAAGGGAAAGAGTGATGCCCCCACTCCTGCTAATACTACCGTTCTGGCCATTGGGCAAGGAAAGGAAAAAGAGGAAAGGTCCTCCCAAGCAAAACTGGAAGGGAAAGTCTCATGTAAAAACCAGTTCTGATATTACCCCTGTCTCTGATCCTAAAGAGGCCGCTTGCTTCTATTGCAACGACAAAGGACATTGGAAACGAAGCTGCCCAAAGTATCTGCAAGATTTAAAAGATGGGAAAGTAAAACCATCTACTGCAGGTATATACACTATTTCGTCTATTAACGCAACATCTTCTGATTCTTGGGTCCTTGATACAGGATGTGGGTTTCACATTTGCTCTGTATTGCAGGGACTAAGAAAAAGTGAGGATGTGGAGCATGGTAGAATGAACTTGATCATGGGGAATAGGCGATCTTCACCTGTCACCAAGATTGGAGTTTATAGTCTAGTGCTTAATAATGGTGTTAATTTAGATTTATTGAATTGTTGCTACTCGTCAGAAATGACACGAAACATTATCTCTTTCATGCATTGTTCAAACAAGGTTTTAGATATTCTTTTAATGATGAGAATGGTTCTATTTCTGCTTATAAAAATGGCATTTTTTATTTTGAAGCTTTACCTTGTGATGGTGTGTATGAAACTGTGATGTGTGTAGACAACTTAGGTAATAGTGTATTTCAAATTGATTCGTCTAATGGTGTAGACAAAGCGTGCTTGTGGCATTGCCGTCTTGGACACATTAACAAAAAACGCATGGCTCAACTCCAAAAGGATGGGGTGTTGGAATCATTTGACCTAAGGTCAGATGATACATGCGAATCTTGTCTTTTGGGTAAGATGACAAAATCACCTTTCACTGGATTTTGTGAAAGAGGTGAAGGTTTGTTGGATCTCATACACACAGACGTGTGTGGACCCTTCAGATCAGCCACAAGGGATGCTAATCGATTCTATGTGACTTTTACTGATGATTATAGCAGATATGGTTATATCTACTTAATAAAGCATAAGTCTGAAACCTTTGAAAAGTTCAAAGAGTTTAAATAAGAAGTCGAGAATCAATTAGGCAGAAAGATAAAGATGCTCCGATCAGATAGAGACTGAGAGTATCTTAGTATCGAGTTCCATGACTATCTCAAGGAATGTGGAATAGTTTCACAATTGACACCTCCTAGGACACCACAACTTAATGGTGTGGCTGAGAGACGCAATCGAACCTTGTTAGACATGGTGCGTTCCATGATGAGTCGAGCTTCACTTCCAATATCATTCTGGGGGTATGCCTTAGAAACTGCCGCCCACATTCTTAATCTTGTTCCAACAAAGAAGGTTGCCAAAACACCTCACGAAATGTGGACAGGAAAGTTCCTCGTTAGCACATATTAAGGTTTGGGGTTGTGAAGTTTTCATTAGACGAGAAATTCACGACAAGCTTGAACCTCGTAGTGAGCGATGTGTTTTCATCGGCTATCCACAGAAGAATTCATTTGGATATTTGATCTACAGACCTAGTGAGAACGTGGTCTTTGTAGCACGGAGAGGAGTCTTTCGAGAGAGAGAGCTCATATGCAAAGAGGACAGTGGGAGCACCGTTGACCTTGAAGAAATTCAAGAGTCAGCAGATGAAGGAACCTTTGAAACCGCTATGGTTCAACCAGAGGAAGAGATTCCAGTTGAACCCATTGACACTTCATTACCTCTTAGGCGTTCTAGTAGAGTTGGCAAGCCAACTGAGTTCTATGGTTGCCATATAACTGCAAATGGAGACACGTTTATCAGTGACAATACACTGGTAAATTTGGATGAGCCGACGAACTACAAGGAAGCCATGGCAGGCCCTGAGGCAGCCAAATGGAAAGAGGCAATGGACAGCGAGATCAAGTCTATGTATGACAACCAAGTTTGGAACTTGGTTGATCAACAACCTGGTCGGAAGACAGTTGGTTGTAAATGGATCTTCAAGAAGAAGATCGACATGGATGGTAATGTAAGCACATTCAAAGCACGACTGGTGGCGAAAGGCTTTACTCAAACCCCAGGGATTGACTATGATGAGACCTTCTCACCAGTGGCTAAGATAAAATCTATTAGGATAATGCTAGCCATAGCTGCATTTCATGACTATGAAATTTGGCAGATGGATGTCAAAACTGCCTTCCTAAACGGAAAGTTGGCTGAGGATATTTACATGAGTCATCCAGAAGGTTTTGTGGATGCAAAGTTTCCCAATGGAGTATGCAAGCTTGAGAAATCCATCTATGGATTAAAACAAGCGTCTCGCAGATGGAATCTTTGCTTCGATGAGAAAGTCAAAGAGTTTGGTTTCTCTAGAAGTGAGGATGAGTCGTGTGTATATGTCAATGCTAGTGGGAGCATAGTCACCTTCCTGGTATTGTATGTTGATGACATACTTCTTATAGGAAATGACATTCCAACCTTGCAAGATGTTAAGTCTTGGCTTGGAAAGTGTTTCGCTATGAAGGATCTAGGAGAGGCTGCCTACATTCTAGGAATAAGAATTTTAAGGGACAGGAGTAAAAGACTAATTGGACTTAATCAGAGTACCTACTTGGATAAAGTACTGAAACGTTTCTGTATGGAGAATTCCAAGAAAGGAGAACTGCCCATCAGAGTAATACCAAAATGAGTAAGACTCAAAGTCCGAGTACAGATGAAGAGATAGCAGAAATGAGTAGAATTCCGTATGCTTCTGCTGTTGGTTCTATCATGTATGCTATGACATGTACTCGTCCTGATGTGTCCTTTGCTTTGAGCATGGTCAGTCGTTATCAGGGAAATCTAGGTAAAGCTCATTGGGTAGCGGTTAAGAATATTCTCAAGTATCTGCGAAGGACTAAGGACTGGGTCCTAGTACTTGGTGGCTGTGATACATTGAGAGTAACTGGGTATAGTGACGCCAGCTTTCAAACAGATAGAGACAACTTCCGTTCCCAATCTGGCTGGGTCTTTACCTTAAACGGAGGAGCAATTACTTGGAAAAGTTCCAAGCAAGACACAGTGGCTGATTCTACTTGTGAATCAGAGTACATAGCGGTAAGCGAAGCATCAAAGGAGGAAATTTGGTTGAAAAACTTCATCGAAGATCTTGGAGTTGTGCCAACCATCAAGGAGCCAATGGATATTTTCTGTGATAATGAAGGAGCGGTTGCATTAACAAAAGAACCAAGAGATCATGGCAGATCTAGACATATTGACAGAAAATACCATTTATCAGACGCAAGATAGAAGAAGGTCACGTTGTAGTGAGGAAGGTTTCATCTGAAGATAATCCTGCAGATCCACTCACAAAGGGTCTGAGTAGGGTTAAACACAATCAGCATGCTAGGAGCATTGGTCTGAGAGATGATGTTGGTTTTAGCAGTTAGATAGTTAGTTTGAAACTTATAACAAAGTAAATGTGATTGACTTTTGGTGATTAAATAATAGAGAATTATTTATGAGTTTATTTACTACCTTTTGTCAATTGTTTATTATTGTGTTTCATTTTGCATGTTTTACTTCCCGAATAATTTGATTATTCGAATTCCACAGTCGATCATACTTTTGGAAGTAAGTAGTGAATAAAGACTGTCATGAATGGAGTTGTGGATTGTCTAAAGAGTTTTAGACATAGCAATGGTATTGCTGCAATATTCGTGAGTACTTTGAAATGGAGATTTAAGTATTGGATTAACCCACGCTCAGAGAATTACTTCATGGAATTTATCACGAGTAATTCTGAGACGATAATATCTTATAATCTTTAAATGGAGATATATGAGTTGTGGTTTACAAGTCAGTTGTGCGTTGATAATGTGTAAACGCATCAGTAACTTGATGTTATAAAACGCATTGTTGTGCATGATTTGATGAGTAAATGGTGCAAGCATATAGGTCAAAGTTTATTCGTTCCTTTTGTCCTAACGGGAAAAGCGATATCTTTGGGCCCCTCGGTGATTTGAAGTTGACATATAGTGTCGGGCCCGACCAGGACTAAATTGATGTGTTCATTTAGTAGTTCTATGTCATTACAAATCAGAAATCGGGAAACAAAATACTGGACAAAGAGATTGATTATGTTCCATGTCTCATGTTCAAATGATATCTTGTAGAACGAAGGATTATATGATCTCTTATCTTAGGACACGAAACTGACTAGGTCAGAGTTCGACAATGGCTTTTGGAAGGTACAATTTGCTGATCAATTAGGAAGTTATTAGACTTATCCAAGTGGGAGACTGTTGGATTAGGTGTCTAAGTCATAACTATAATTGATAGCAGCATAGTCCTTTTGGGTTGCCCTCGAGATTCAAAAATAAGTATAACTAAAAGGAGAACAAAATTTCCTTTGGGAAATTAGTCCCACATTGGTGGGATAAGAAAACTGGAGGTTATCCAAGGCTATAAATAGGGCCTTAGGGATTCATTCTAATTCACTACCTCTTGGCTTGAGTATTAGCCTCCTTCTTTCTCCTCTTGGAAGAACTCTTTGATAGTTCATCCATACTTAGTTAAATTTTTGAATCGTTGGGTGTGATTCCATCAGAGGCACGACATTTGTGGTGCTTGCTTCCAAGAGATCTGAAGGGATAATTTTAGTTGTTTACTATAACAACTAAAAGAGGCACGACGTTTGTGGTGCTTGTTTCCAAGAGATCTGAAGGGATAATTTTAGTTGTTTACTATAACAACTAAAAGGTATGTAATTATATTTTTCTTCTGTAGTAATTTTAATTAATTACTGGGATATTAGGATTCTTTTATGTTCAAAGTTATAGGTTCAATTGTGAAAACATAGATCATGTTTTAGGTTGCATGCTCCCTTAAAAGTCTAAGTTTGTTTGTAATACCTAAAACCCATCAGGTACTTCACATAAGACGTGTAGAGGAGTGACCGACTGCAGTTGGTACTTCACATTAAGGCGTGCAGTCTCCTCACGCAATGAAGAGTTGGATCTCGATGGAGCATTTGATCTTCCGATGCGAAGATAGTTGAGCTTGCAGGGAGACTCTTTGTTCGAGGGGGGATTGTTGAGATTTGGGTCGAACAAATAGTCCCACATCGGTAAGACGTGGGGATGGTCTTGGGTTTATGAGAATTTGGGTAACTCCACCTAACAGGCTAGTCTTTTGGGATGGAGCCCCGAGTCCTTCAACCCCAACAATTAGAGTATCTATACATCCGATACATATCCAACACAGCGGCAACTCTTTTATCATTGAAGTTTCCATGCTTTTTGTCACCAACCTCATCCCTCATTCATGATAATGCAATCTTTTTAAAGGAAGATCTAGTATATGCAATCTTGAAAATTTTTGGGTTGTAATACTTACCTTTTCTCACATTTCTTCACTAATTTTTTTTATTATCAACCAGTGATGAAATTTTATCACCCTCCAAAATTTGCCCCTTGCACGGTCTGTCATATTTTCCTTGTACATGCGAGAGTACCCGAATGCCCATTTAAGACTTATTACTGATTCAATAGGACACATGAAATTAGAACAGTTTACAGCCTGGTGATGTCCTCTATGTGTTGTACTGGATGAACTTTGATACAGAAATTGCAGCCATGATAGTTAGCTGATGCCTTTCCAATTAATCTACAATTCTCATTAAGAATACTACTAATATTAGACACTAATTTATATGATTCCAATATGGCTTCTTGTTTATAGCATATTCATGGGAAAATTTGGCATTCTGAACCAAAATTTGATTACCAGGAAACATTAGTTTTACACCATTGTTACTAATGATATTTTTTTATTGCGAATTTAATTGCTATGAGTTTTAAGTTATGAATGTAGGAGGAATAGAACTTGGTAGTAAATGCTTTGGGATATGCTCAAGTCTGGCCTCTGATGGAGATGTGCCTGCAGCAGCTGGCTCATGGACCATGCTTTCCCTTATTGAGATGAAGGTGGTGTCGAAAATGACGCAACGGCGAAAAGATGGGATGCAAGCTTTTGTAGTTTTCGCATTTGTTGTAAGTGAATTTACAGTAAACTGATGGAAAAGTGAGATTACTGGTATCCAATGCACTGGCTTTACTGAGACACACAGTATGTGTATGTGTACCTTAAGACTTTTTTTTGGCAACAAGAGTTAGCAGGCGTTAGGTTAGAAGTTAGCACTCTCGAAACGTAAAACAGATGAGGTGCGAAGATGTAAAGCTTGGCGTAACACTCAGCTAACGCCCATACGGTCCTTAACTCCGATCGTCGAACGGGGCAGTGGTGTTATTGTTACAGGGTGTAACACCAACAGATAGAATATTTGTCAGGATGTTTGCATTGGGCAACAAGAGTTAACAAGAGGTAGCAAAGGGAGTTGGGTTTTTGGGAGCAGATTGTAGCTGTGGGGGCTCTCTGCATGCCGTAATAATTTCTCTACAGTGACAGCTTTCCTGGCTTCTTGCGTAAAATGACCACGTTCTTCTGAACGTGCAGCGATGAGATTCAGACTCGGATCGTACAAGTTGTCTGGGTTCGTGGCAGTGTCACTGTTATAGGTCCGTCCACACCCTAAGGCCATGCACAATAACCCTACGAGTCTTCTTTTATTTAGGTCTCACACTTTAAATAAGCTAGGAAAGATTTTAATACACATAGGGTGTAACATAAGAACATAAGGTGTAACAAAAGAGCTTATATACGTTTATGAAAATATACTGTAGCACATTTATATTCATAATCCAAACCGTTGATTATGATTTACATGTTCAAAAACTCATATGAATCAAATTTCATGTAAATTGAAATATTTTAGCCCACAAATCAAGCAAATAAAAAAAATCGACTTTTAAAACTGCTACAGACCGTCTATTTTTAGATCATGAGATGGACATATAGATCCATATGAGTTTTAAAACATATAGATTTTTAGAGAAAATTTTTTTGGAGGAATTTATCTACACTCAAATTGTGAATAAGAATGTAAATCAGATGCAAACGCTGAAGAATTACGTGAAAAAACTGAGGAGGAAAATCATAGAGAGGAGATATATATATATATATATATATATATATATATATATATATATATATATATATATATATATATATATATATATATATATATATATATATTCCATTAAATCAGAGAGATTACAACGAGTTCTAAAAGCTCTATCACAAGTCTGCTTTTCTAGGGTTCGATCCCTTGCTAAAGAGAAAGAGATTGATTTTTATAACTGAGGGATAGCGAGCTGAGTCGTGGCCTCCGAGATTTCCGTTTTTGGATCTGCCTACGATCATGTAACACCCCAGCTGTAAAATGGTTTGAATGGAGCGTAATTATTGGGGTTGTGCTGGCTGGCAAGAATTGAAGTCCAGATTCGCGTACATATCCCACACGTGCCTAGTGGTTATAATCGCTCTGACAACCAGGTGGTTGGGTAAGATCTATTGGTTGAGACTGAGTCTGTGATCTCATAATCTGCAAGACTTGTCAGGTGTCGCAATCTCGTAAGGGGTCATAATTTTGACCACTATAAGATCATAATCAATGATTTGATTCATGAATATGAATGTGCTATAGTGTATTTTTTATAACTATATGGAAACTCTTATGTTACATGCGTATTAAAACCTTTCCCAATAACTCATTTTATATGTCTCTGCATTTTATGTGGATAATGAAATGGGCCGCACGGTCCAACTGCGTCCCTGGAGCATGGGCCACTAACTTCTCTCACGGCCACTTCTCTCTCACAGTATCAGTTATTCAAGTAAAATAAATAATCATGATATGGAAATTTCTCTCTCTAAAAGGGGAGAGAAAAATCAGAGAGGTGAAAGTGTGTTAAATTGTGTTCGTTGGTTATTTACAACTTTCAGTGGGTCACCAAGCAAAATAAATGAATAAACTTCTTTTCTGGGCTTGCATATGGCCCATTGTCTTGTTGGGCCTATCTTGAGCCCAATTAAACCAGTAGAACTACAATATAAGAAGGCTGAAGGCCCCAAAATTACTGGGCTTTTATCGGCACCAACGCGCCCGTGGGCCTTCATGAAACCAACCCTAACTCAAAACATCTTTTTTTTTCTTTTTTGTTTTGTTTAGGGTTCACGTGAGATCTAGTGACATGTAGGTTACAGATCAGTGCTAAATAAAAAGAAATTGAATAAAACAAGCTTTAAAAGCCTCAAAATAAACCAGATTTGGGAACTTATGAGTAAGGGAAGAACTGAAATCAGCTAGGAAGAGTAAGCCTTGTCAAAACATCCAAATCAGTTATGTTACCAAATTTTTACGTGGAAACTCAATTTAGGAGTAGAAAAATTCACTATTTTTGAGAGGTTACAGTTAACTTAGTAGAGCTATACTCAGTTTACAATCTCTTTGTCCTTTTTTTATTCTTTTTTTTTCCTTATTCTTGGAGGAGATTTCAGTGTTTAAATACCATACATGTTGTAATAAAAGTGCAGATATCATGAATCTTCAAAACAGTAGGATTTGCACGTTGGGATTTATTCTTAACCACACGGATTATGTCGTTGATCTGAGTGATCAACGTTGCCGACTGTAACTGTCCGCGACAGAGTAGGAGTTGTTGCAACGTTCAAAACGTGAGATGATTTGGTAACATAACTGATTTCGCGAATCATGAGTCTTGCTATCTGAATTGAATCAATGAGATCGGCTGTTGTAGGTACCTCGCTAGGAGCGGCTGAAGGGTGTTCTGAGTATGGGGCCGCTCGGAGTATGGGGGTGCTCGGCGGTGTCCTCGGAAGGAAGGATGACCTCAAGAACGACTGAGCAATGCCCGGGAAAGGGATCCGTGGGAACGTCTTGTTGTCTGTCACGGGCGGTCCCGATGAGATGGGACACGCGTTGTGATCTTGTTGCAAATAAAAATACGATCACTAAACTAATGATTTGACTCGTTAACATCACTTATAGCAAAACGTATATATATATATATATATATATAAAGCTTATCAGGCTCTTAAAATAGAATCTTGGTGTCGGTCATCTTTGTTGTCATCTTCCCTTATTTAAAATCGCCTCTAATTTGAATTATTAGTGATTCCTTTTATGGTTCAATGCTATTAGGATTTAGGAGAACCATACAATAAGCATCATAGAGAAGATTCCCCCTCAAACTATGCTCTGCTTTTGTTTCAGTACTGATTCAATGCACTTTGTCAATATCTTTAGGCACATCTCTACTAAAATTTCGCGAATTATGACAGTTATTTTAGTCTGTTCGGTGTTTTGTCTTGTTTCGTATATTCCTTCAAGGATATTATCACTTGGATGAAACTTTCAGAGGTTCTTTCAGGACTATAGCATTTCGTTTTCAGAAAAGAAAAAAACGAGAAATATATATATATATAACCTTGGATTCCTCCTCGCAATCGCACAAATATATGGAGCTGAATCTTTTCTTTTCTTTTCTTTTTCCCCGTTTCTCTTCTTTGTTAAAATCAACAATTTCTTTATCTTCTTTCAGATTTTTTTTTTCTCCCCTTGGAACAAGTCACTAGTATATTGATTGGCAAAACGGTATTCGTGAAAACTGTCAACAACCCATGGAGGATTGGCATCAGCTCTGTTAGAGATATCAATAACAATACGTGACTCATGTGAAACATGTGATCCATGTGAAAGAAACATCTCATGAAATCAAGCAGATCCTAAAATCTCACTATGAAAATAACATGTGATCCATGTGAAAGAAACATCTCATGAAATCAAGCAGATCCTAAAATCTCACTATGAAAATAGGAACACATGGGACTAATGGGACATATGCACTATATGTTTCTCATTCTCTCTCTCAATCAATGTTTTCTATTTTTTCTCCTAAATCAGTGTAAACATGTGATCAATATGTGTATATAAATTCAACCAAGAACCATAGCTAGTTGTATCCGGTCATTGTATAAATAAGTGTTCTTCTCCTTCTTCTTTATCTTGGTATCAGAGCAACTCTTATATCATATCGAGTATTTCATCTTCATCTTCCCTCACCTCCGTCCAAACACCTGCATTCATGGTTACTCTTAATCCCAACAACACTCATTTTCTAAATGTCAAACTCGATAAGGAAGACAACCTACATTGGCGTTCCCAGTTCCTTCATCTTCTTAAACTCTATGATCTCAAAGGCCTCGTCGACGGAACATCTCCGTGCTCGGTCCAGTTTATTCCTTCTACCGAGAAGGATGCTCAACCCACCATCAATGCAAAATATACTCACTGGATCAAACTTGATCAGATGCTCTTATGTTGGCTTATCTCTTTACTCACTGAGACTGTTCTTGCTCGTGCCGTCAGCCTCGCCATATTTCGTGATGTGTAGTGCTCTCTAAAGCGAATTTTTACATCACCCTCCAGAGTTAGAGTGCAGTAACTCAAATACCAGCTGCACACCATCAAGATAGGCACCTTTTCTATGTCAGAGTACATCCAGTCTGTCAAGACCATCGTGGATAACCTGGCGGCAGTGGCTAATCTAGTTGCCGACTCCAACCTCGTCTCCACCTTGCTCAGCTGTTTGTCTCCCGAGTATGACTCGTTCGTCACCTCCGTCAACACACGAGTCGACCATGTGCTGTCAGAAGAACTCATCAACCTCAGCTTAGCTAGGAGATTTATCATGGGCGTGATATCACTTCATCTGCGTCCACAGCCCTTATCTCCCTTCTCCTGAGGTTCATACTGCCTTCCGCACTCCAACCTACCATTCGGCTCTATCTTTTCGTGGTCATGGCGTGGCCGAGGCAGGGAACGCGGTCACGGTCGTAGACATTCCTTTCCACCACCACATCAGTCTGTTGGTCGCCGACCTGAATATCAGATTTGCAATCATTTTGGCCATTATGCTAACAAGTGTTACAATTATTATGATGATCTTTCTCCTTTTGTAACACCCCGTTCCCGGAATACGTACTTAGATAGTATTCTAATTTTTGATCATATTTTTTATTTTTTTCCGGTATTTATTTTTGCTTTGTGTTTATTTATGCTATCATTTTGTATTGGATGCGGATTCGTGGACTCAATGTCAGCCCTAATCTAAACAGGGGACCGACCCTAGTTTATTACTCGATTTGATTTTTTTAGTAGTCAGATTTGACCGGTTTTCGTTTCAAACATTGTTTTCCAATAATTTAGATATTTCATGATTTTCTAAAATTTTTCTGAATTAAATTGCAGAATCTTCAAAACCGCCGGTAGATTCTCAGATTTTAATATACAAATGAAGTTGAATTTATAATATTCGCTTCTATATTTTTTTTAGAATCATATTTTCTATCTTAGTGCATTTTTAGAAATTTTTCTAAATTTATCGAAATTTGACTGGTGTTAGTGTCGACCGGTATCGCTGGTAGATTTCAAGATTTTTAATTTGAAAAAAAATTGAATTTCTTGAATTCGATTTCGTCATGTGCCTTAAAATAATATTTACTATTTTTGTGTAATTTTGGAGAACTTTCCGAGTTACTCTATTTTTCTGACTTTTTTGATGTTTTCGGTATTTTTTCTGATCTGGGATATCTATCCAGATATTTTCTTTTCTTTCTTTTTTTTCCTTTTATTCTCCTCCACATCTTTTCTTTTTCTTTTTCTTTTTCTTTTTCTTTTCCCCTTTATCCGCCTCCACATAAACTTCTCAAAATATTTCCCTTCTTTCCTTTATATTTTCTTATCCCTTTTTTTTCTTTTCTCCTCCCTTTCTTTCTTCAACCCCTGGCGCCAACGATAGGGCCTCCTCTCCTTCATCTCCCCCTCAAATTCTGTCTCTCTCTCATCCTATCTCTAAAATTCTCTCTATAATCTCACTCTCCTTCTCTTTCTCTTTCTCTTTCACCTTCCAATTTCATCTCTCCCCTTCTCTCTCCACTCCAAGCCCCACCAAGATCAGACACGCCACCACCTCATCCCCGTGCCGACTTCACCTCCAGTGATGCCCCATGGCCGGTGGCAGTCTCCAAGCTCCTCCACTCTGGCCATCCACTCCATCACCTGCAAGCATCATCATCAACATCATCCCACTTCTTCCACTTCAAATTCCCACTACAAAATCCTCCTCCATTCATCACCACCACCAATTCATCACCCTCACCTCCTCAACCACTCACGGCCACCACTCCCACCACCCCCACCACCCACATCTCCACCACAAACTACCATCTCCATGTTTACCAACTCCTTCACCACCACACAACTCCTCCACCTTTCCCTTTCTCCTCCTCCTTGGGGTCGTCGGCAGCCACCCTCTTCCTGCGACAGCCATGGCAGCCGGCGCCGCCTCCCTGGCTCCCCCTGGCTGCACGGCTAGGGCTGGGCTGGCCACGACCTAGCTGTGCCAGGCCGTGACCAGAGGGAAGGGGCAGCAGCCTCCCTCTCTCTTTCAGATTGCTCTCTCTCTCTTGATTCACACTCTCTCTCATGTTTCTCTCTAGCTCTCTCTAGAATTCTTTCTCTTTAGCTCTCTTTTTTTCTCTCTAGATCTCCATCTCTCTCTAACTTTTCTTTGTCATAAAATATTAATATTTATATATTTTAATATTGATTGGTGACGTGCACGTGTTTCTGGTGTTCCGGGATTTTACGGCGTTTTTTGAAGATTTAGGCAAGTACCTTTTCTAGGATTGCGAGTATAGTTTCTCTTGAATGAGTATCTTTTTCTTTTGGGCGAGTACTTTGACTTGTTATTGCGATTGTTTTCCTAATGCTTAATACATGACATGCGAGTACTTCTGTAATGTTTGATATATGCCATGCAATTATATTTTTCTAATTTTATATATGTTTCGCATGTGCTCTTCTAATATTTAATTCATGATACATGTTATATTGTTTGATACATGCTGTGCGAATATTATTTTGGTGTTTAATACATGATACATAACATGCTAGTTTTTCTTATTATTACTTCATGCTTTGTGAATACCATTTTGATGCTTGATACATGAATTGCCAATACCCTCCCTTTGGGCTTATATTGTAATTTACGGTTGGACCTAAATATTGTTATTCATTTGTTGGTCGTTATTATAACTCATTGAGCCGGTATTGTATGTGTATTGGATATGCCTATATACGCTCAAGGTTCGCTCAAGCTTCGCATAACTACTTAATAGATTAATCTATTATTATTATAGATATGGTTGTGAAGAGTTTGAAATGTTTATTCACATTGTTTTGTTATACCGTGTCATATGACCTGCCACTCACAAGTTGTGTGATAACTGTACTTAAATGTATTGTTATTGTAACGCCCCGATCCCGGCGATACGGGGACGTCACTGCAACGTATATACGTAAGTCCGAAGTACCTTCCCGTATATACGCTAAGCATCAGTACAGACAAGAATCAGAGTACGGAAGCAAATGGTGCATTATACATTCCAACACATATATACAATTACAGAATTATCACCAGAGTGATTACAATATTACATGAATATCATATCACTAACATGCGCAAATGCGAGAGTACAAAAGATATACAATATATGAACGGTACAAAAGGGAGCTCGCATACAAGTATACAAGGATGTACAAGAGTAAAACAGCATAAAGGTACTCACGAGTTTAAAGAGGAAAACTCGAGAGACTCACAGAGGGCCTGGAAGGATGAGGCTCAGGACGGTCGGCTGGAGATCCACGCTACTGCTGCGTTACTCTGAACACATGCTCCTAGCTCCAAGACCTGGACGTGAGAATCCAGGGGAGTCAAATGATACTCCCCAGGCGAGTGTAGAAGCAAAACCAAGTGGTGAAGCAGGGTGAGCACAATAATGCATATATCAAGAAGGAATACTCAGGAGGCAGATAGGATAGAGCAGGTAAGAATAGATATGGCATGATAATCATAAAACAGGAAATCCGAATAAAACCAATCCGAACTACCATAATACTCATAAAACATGAAATCCGATATAAAGTCCGGGAAAAGCAAATACGGTAAGGCACAGCACAAATTCATAGCTATTTAAGATGTAGGCTTTGGTATGCGTCCCATTCCACATACCTCTACTTACAACTTAAAGAGCCGATTATTATGACACTTTATTATTACTCGTCTTACCCATATATCTAGGTATGTGTCTTGGTGTACGGCCAACTCACATACATCCATATACAAGCAAGTCGAGGTTGTTATTTGGAAACAGCGGGGGTATCAACGAACTATGTTTACAGTGGGTCCCGTACATACCCGGGACCACGGCCACAGGATTGTTCCGTTGCATGGAAACGGAAGCCAGCCGCAAGGCTCAACAGGAGGGACTTATGTATGCCCTATAGATCAGGAATAAGGGAGCCAGCTCTCCCCTCGGTCCCCTGGAGTACCACAGGTCAGACCGGATATAGTGCACAATACCTAATGCCACTGTAAACACGAACACATATCGATATCCGCATGTTTCCCCCGACCCAATACAAGTTGGTCCATTTTAAGATTCAATAGTTTAATTATCGCTTTACGGGAATAATCAGGAATTAGGCATGATCAGGAAATTAGGAGTACACAAATACATATAGTCAAGTCACTGCACGTAAAGCAGGAAAACAAGTCACTGATCATGATACAGGATAATAAAGTAAAGTTCCCGTAAAGGTGATAATCACAAGTCAAGTATATCATGCTGGGTATAAAGTGATAGCATGATAGGGTGATGATATATAACAAGTAACCAATCATAACAAGAGATGGATAATAATCAGGTAGCAAGTTACGTCAAGAGATTGATAATAGTCTGGGTAAGTCAGGTCATACCAAGAGGGTCTAGCCAAATAGTAGCAAGTCAGGTGGTCAGGTGGTATACACTAGATGGTCAGGTGATATACATGTGTTAAAAGGAAGCATATAACTAACAGGTCTAAAGTAATGCCAAGTGGTAATATAAAAATAAGGACCCAAAGTCCAACAAGTCCAACGACCACGAAGGGTCGGCCACGCATAGCATAAAGCAATAAAAGATATAAAGCATGAAATACAATACATGAAGACTAGTGCGAGAATACTATCATAATAAATGGAATGAGAAGCAAGAGGGTAGCGAGTGAGAACACTCGCCTGAGTCACCAATATACCAAAAGATCCGAAATCCACTGAAGCTCGGGATGCGCCACAAAACCTGATATAAATATGTGGAGTGAGAAAGAAGGTAGGGTAGATGATGTTTGTCAAGTGACAAGTCAAGAGATACCTATATGTGATGTAAGTCTAGAGGGTAAGGTTCAGTTTCAAGAAAGGAATCAATCAGAACAGACAGGCAAAGTTAGTCGACTAGGATGGAAGAGTAGTCGACTAATAGTGGAGTTAGTCGACTAACAGTCTGGTATAGTCGACTAAAACTGGGTTCCAGAGAGTTGGATTTGGTTTCAGGGAATAGTTAGTCGACTGGAGTAAAATAGGTAGTCGACTAACAGATACTCTAAGTCGACTAATAGTATGGTCAAGTCGACTAGAACTGAGATACAGAAAGTTGGGTTTTGATTCAGGAGTCGACTAGGGAGAAGGGTTAGTCGACTAGGGGGTTCAAGTCGACTAGGGTTTGTGATAAGTCGACTGGGGCCGAATTTGGTAGTCGACTAAGGAAGTCGCATCTTCAGTAATAAGGTCGCAGTTCAAATGAGTTAGTCGACTAGGGTCAAGGGTGTAGTCGACTAAGGGTCTCTAGTCGACTGGAAACTAAGGTAAGTCGACTAATACTGTGATTCCTAGAGTTGTGTTTCTCAGGACAGAACGGATTAGTCGACTAATGGCTAGGTCAAGTCGACTAATCATGGGGAAACAACAAACAGAACAGATTTCCTAGGGTTTTGGTTTGATGACTAAATAATCATGAATTGAAGACATAATTGCACATGATATGGAAACATGAATATACAAAGAATTAGACAAGTCTTGGTGAGTAGGAATACTCACATAGATCGGTGATTGGAAGCTCTACGTGTTCGGAAGGATCGAGGTTGACAATATCGCCAAATGGATCCACGGCGACACGATCGACGAAGGAAGCTACGGTCCAAATCCAAGGGAGGGTTGTTGTGGTGGTTGTGGTGAAGAGAGAGAAAGTCTAGAGAGAGAAAGTGGGATTTCTAGAGAGGGAATCTAGAGGGAGATTTCTAGAGAGAGTCTAGAGAGAGAAAGCCTAGAGAGAGAGTTAGGGTTTTCTTTAGAGAGAGAAAGTGGATGATGAGAGAGAGAGAATCAGGAGAGAGAGAGAGAGTTCAGGAGAGAGAGAAGGAACCAGGGAGAGAGAGAGAGAAGAAAGAAGAAGGGGGCTGCTGCCCCCCCGCACCCACACAGTGCCCCCCCCTTTGGGGGCACTCGGCCCTGGCCGCCGCCAGGCGGCGGCGCCGGGCGGCGCCGGCCGCCGGCAGAGGAAGGAGGGGGCGCCGCCCCCTCCACAGAACACAGGGGGGCTGTTGCCCCCCCCCCAGCAAGGAAAGAGGGGGGCTTTGCCCCCCTCAACAGAGAGAAAAGGAGAGGGGGCCTGCCCCCCTCTCCGCCCCAGCACAGGGGCCCAGGTGGCCCCTGGCTGCCCGCGGCCGCCGGCGGCGCCAGAACGGGGTGGCGCCGGCCACCCCAGGAGAGGAGAAGGAGGGGGCCCTGCCCCCTCCACACCAGCGCACAGGGGGCCGAGGCCCCCTGGTCGCGCCCAAGGCCGCCGGCACATGGCCGGCGGCGGTCTGCCCTCGCCGGGGCAGCGCCGGAGGAGAGAAGGGAGGTCCGTCGGCGATGGTCGAGGCCGTGGCCAGATCTCGGAGGAGGAAGAGAGAGGGAAGGGGAGAAATTATGTGTGGAGAAGGAAGAGGAAGAGATAGAGAGAGAGAATTGAGAGAGAATTTGGGAAGTGAAGTGAGAGAGAGGGAGAATTTTGAGGGGAAGAAGGAGGTGGAGGCTGTGGTCGCTGGCGCCAGGGGAAGGAGAAGAAAGAAGGGAAGAAAAGAAATGAAAATGAAAAGGAAAAGAAAAAGGAAAAAGAAATAAAAAGAAAAAGGAGAAGATATTTTGGAGGGTTGTGTGGTGGGGATTTTTGGGAAAAAGAAAAAGGAAAATAGAGAAAAACAAATAGGGTGGATAGGAAAAATAGGGGGAAAGAAAAAGAAGAAAAAGAAAAATATGTAGATAATATTTTGGATCTGGGAAAATCCCAAAAATGTCGAAATGCTGGAAAATTGGACTGATTCGGAAAGGTCTCGAAATAATCTCAAAAATAGTAAATATTATTTTAAGGTATATAGTGAAATCGGTTTCAGAAATAAAATCCCGTTTTCAAATTAAAAATCCGGAAGCCAACCGCCGATACCGGTCTACACCGGGTCGGCCGGATTTTGATAAATTCCGAAAAAATCCCAGAAAATGCATTAAAGAAGAAAACATGATTTTAAGACGTAAAGTGAAAGCGGAATTCAGAAATTCAATCCCGATTGTAAACTAAAAAATCCTGGAATCAGTTACCTACCGACTCCGAAGGAATTCCATAAAATCATTAAAATCCTCAGAAAAAGAATGTAGGTAGAAAATATGATTCTAAAAGATAATGTCTAAAGGACCATCATGAAATTCCTAACTGTATGAGAATTAAAAATCCAGGAATCGGTCAGCGGCACTGGCCGACACCGGTTTGAAGAAATTCATTTTAATTCCAGAAAAATCTAGAAAATCATAGAAAATATATAATAATGGAAAATGATATTTAAAACTAAAATCGGTCAAATCTAATCACCGGAAAGACCAAATCGAATAATATACTATAATCGAGTTCCTGGTTCGGACTGGGACTGACTCCGAGTCCACGAATCCAAATCCAAGACAAAACAATCATATAAGGAATTCATAAAGCAAAACAAATACAGGAACAAATCGAAAAAATACGATCGGAAAATCTGAATACGCAACTAAGTACGTATTCCGGGAACGGGGTATTACAATCACCCACCTTACAAAAATTGCGTCCTCGCAATTTCGATAAGGGGTAAATTGAATACAAAGGGGACAAGGGTGGAATTTATACCAATTAAGATATGAAGCACTAGAGGTAGGGCTCTCAAGTCGACTGAACAATAATCATCCTCCGCACTTCCGGATGTATAAATCTTCGAATAATGCTGAATAATACTGCTGATGTCGTGGCTGTGAAATAAATAAATACTGATGATGTCGTGGCTGTGTAATAAAGAAAACCCCGAAAATCCTGAGCATAATAAAGAAGACCGATAATTAAGAATCCGACTGCTGTCCTCTGAAAGATAGCCAGATCAAGACCGATCTGGAAAATACCAAGCTTCATAGAATTGGCCGAAGAGATCACATAATAGCTTCCTCCTGAACCAGCCACTACCTCTCTAGTCTAGTCATATCTTAAAATAGTATAAGGCTTCATAAAACCAAAACATAAAACCAAAACAGGGAAAGGATAGGAGAGATTAGGAATCAAAGGAAAAGATAGTCAAGGAGGGATTTGAAATCAAAGGAAAGATAGTCAAGAAATAGATAACTCTGCACTTGTAGTTGGAATGTATAACCAAGACTCATGCATTCCAGTTGCAAATCTCTTTACCATTGATTTGCCCTCTGGACGTACTGAGGAAGTTAGAGCCTAAGCTCTGATACCAACCTGTAACGCTCCGATCCCGACGATACGGGGACGTCACTGCAACGTATATACGTAAGTCCGAAGTACCTTCCCGTATATACGCTAAGCATCAGTACAGACAAGAATCAGAGTACGGAAGCAAATGGTGCATTATACATTCCAACACATATATACAATTACAGAATTATCACCAGAGTGATTACAATATTACATGAATATCATATCACTAACATGCGCAAATGCGAGAGTACAAAAGATATACAATATATGAACGGTACAAAAGGGAGCTCGCATACAAGTATACAAGGATGTACAAGAGTAAAACAGCATAAAGGTACTCACGAGTTTAAAGAGGAAAACTCGAGAGACTCACAGAGGGCCTGGAAGGATGAGGCTCAGGACGGTCGGCTGGAGATCCACGCTACTGCTGCGTTACTCTGAACACATGCTCCTAGCTCCAAGACCTGGACGTGAGAATCCAGGGGAGTCAAATGATACTCCCCAGGCGAGTGTAGAAGCAAAACCAAGTGGTGAAGCAGGGTGAGCACAATAATGCATATATCAAGAAGGAATACTCAGGAGGCAGATAGGATAGAGCAGGTAAGAATAGATATGGCATGATAATCATAAAACAGGAAATCCGAATAAAACCAATCCGAACTACCATAATACTCATAAAACATGAAATCCGATATAAAGTCCGGGAAAAGCAAATACGGTAAGGCACAGCACAAATTCATAGCTATTTAAGATGTAGGCTTTGGTATGCGTCCCATTCCACATACCTCTACTTACAACTTAAAGAGCCGATTATTATGACACTTATTATTACTCGTCTTACCCATATATCTAGGTATGTGTCTTGGTGTACGGCCAACTCACATACATCCATATACAAGCAAGTCGAGGTTGTTATTTGGAAACAGCGGGGGTATCAACGAACTATGTTTACAGTGGGTCCCGTACATACCCGGGACCACGGCCACAGGATTGTTCCGTTGCATGGAAACGGAAGCCAGCCGCAAGGCTCAACAGGAGGGACTTATGTATGCCCTATAGATCAGGAATAAGGGAGCCAGCTCTCCCCTCGGTCCCTGGAGTACCACAGGTCAGACCGGATATAGTGCACAATACCTAATGCCACTGTAAACACGAACACATATCGATATCCGCATGTTTCCCCCGACCCAATACAAGTTGGTCCATTTTAAGATTCAATAGTTTAATTATCGCTTTACGGAATAATCAGGAATTAGGCATGATCAGGAAATTAGGAGTACACAAATACATATAGTCAAGTCACTGCACGTAAAGCAGGAAAACAAGTCACTGATCATGATACAGGATAATAAAGTAAAGTTCCCGTAAAGGTGATAATCACAAGTCAAGTATATCATGCTGGGTATAAAGTGATAGCATGATAGGGTGATGATATATAACAAGTAACCAATCATAACAAGAGATGGATAATAATCAGGTAGCAAGTTACGTCAAGAGATTGATAATAGTCTGGGTAAGTCAGGTCATACCAAGAGGGTCTAGCCAAATAGTAGCAAGTCAGGTGGTCAGGTGGTATACACTAGATGGTCAGGTGATATACATGTGTTAAAAGGAAGCATATAACTAACAGGTCTAAAGTAATGCCAAGTGGTAATATAAAAATAAGGACCCAAAGTCCAACAAGTCCAACGACCACGAAGGGTCGGCCACGCATAGCATAAAGCAATAAAAGATAAAGCATGAAATACAATACATGAAGACTAGTGCGAGAATACTATCATAATAAATGGAATGAGAAGCAAGAGGGTAGCGAGTGAGAACACTCGCCTGAGTCACCAATATACCAAAAGATCCGAAATCCACTGAAGCTCGGGATGCGCCACAAAACCTGATATAAATATGTGGAGTGAGAAAGAAGGTAGGGTAGATGATGTTTGTCAAGTGACAAGTCAAGAGATACCTATATGTGATGTAAGTCTAGAGGGTAAGGTTCAGTTTCAAGAAAGGAATCAATCAGAACAGACAGGCAAAGTTAGTCGACTAGGATGGAAGAGTAGTCGACTAATAGTGGAGTTAGTCGACTAACAGTCTGGTATAGTCGACTAAAACTGGGTTCCAGAGAGTTGGATTTGGTTTCAGGGAATAGTTAGTCGACTGGAGTAAAATAGGTAGTCGACTAACAGATACTCTAAGTCGACTAATAGTATGGTCAAGTCGACTAGAACTGAGATACAGAAAGTTGGGTTTTGATTCAGGAGTCGACTAGGAGAAGGGTTAGTCGACTAGGGGGTTCAAGTCGACTAGGGTTTGTGATAAGTCGACTGGGGCCGAATTTGGTAGTCGACTAAGGAAGTCGCATCTTCAGTAATAAGGTCGCAGTTCAAATGAGTTAGTCGACTAGGGTCAAGGGTGTAGTCGACTAAGGGTCTCTAGTCGACTGGAAACTAAGGTAAGTCGACTAATACTGTGATTCCTAGAGTTGTGTTTCTCAGGACAGAACGGATTAGTCGACTAATGGCTAGGTCAAGTCGACTAATCATGGGGAAACAACAAACAGAACAGATTTCCTAGGGTTTTGGTTTGATGACTAAATAATCATGAATGAAGACATAATTGCACATGATATGGAAACATGAATATACAAAGAATTAGACAAGTCTTGGTGAGTAGGAATACTCACATAGATCGGTGATTGGAAGCTCTACGTGTTCGGAAGGATCGAGGTGACAATATCGCCAAATGGATCCACGGCGACACGATCGACGAAGGAAGCTACGGTCCAAATCCAAGGGAGGGTGTTGTGGTGGTTGTGGTGAAGAGAGAGAAAGTCTAGAGAGAGAAAGTGGGATTTCTAGAGAGGGAATCTAGAGGGAGATTTCTAGAGAGAGTCTAGAGAGAGAAAGCTAGAGAGAGAGTTAGGGTTTTCTTTAGAGAGAGAAAGTGGATGATGAGAGAGAGAGAGAATCAGGAGAGAGAGAGAGAGAGTTCAGGAGAGAGAGAAGGAACCAGGGAGAGAGAGAGAAAGAAAGAAGGGGGGCTGCTGCCCCCCCCGCACCCACACAGTGCCCCCCCTTTGGGGGCACTCGGCCCTGGCCGCCGGCCAGGCGGCGGCGCCGGGCGGCGCCGGCCGCCGGCAGAGGAAGGAGGGGGCGCCGCCCCCTCCACAGAACACAGGGGGGCTGTTGCCCCCCCCCCCAGCAAGGAAAGAGGGGGGCTTTGCCCCCTCAACAGAGAGAAAAGGAGAGGGGGCCTGCCCCCCTCTCCGCCCCAGCACAGGGGCCCAGGTGGCCCCTGGCTGCCCGCGGGCCGCCGGCACAGCGCCGGCGGCGCCAGAACGGGGTGGCGCCGGCCACCCCAGGAGAGGAGAAGGAGGGGGCCCTGCCCCCTCCACACCAGCGCACAGGGGGCCCGAGGCCCCCTGGTCGCGCCCAAGGCCGCCGGCACATGGCCGGCGGCGGTCTGCCCTCGCCGGGCAGCAGCGCCGGAGGAGAGAAGGGAGGTCCGTCGGCGATGGTCGAGGCCGTGGCCGGATCTCGGAGGAGGAAGAGAGAGGGAAGGGGAGAAATTATGTGTGGAGAAGGAAGAGGAAGAGATAGAGAGAGAGAATTGAGAGAGAATTTGGGAAGTGAAGTGAGAGAGAGGGAGAATTTTGAGGGGAAGAAGGAGGTGGAGGCTGTGGTCGCTGGCGCCAGGGGAAGGAGAAGAAAGAAGGGAAGAAAAGAAATGAAAATGAAAAGGAAAAGAAAAAGGAAAAAGAAATAAAAAGAAAAAGGAGAAGATATTTTGGAGGGTTGTGTGGTGGGGGGATTTTTGGGAAAAAGAAAAAGGAAAATAGAGAAAAACAAATAGGGTGGATAGGAAAAATAGGGGGAAAGAAAAAGAAGAAAAAGAAAAATATGTAGATAATATTTTGGATCTGGGAAAATCCCAAAAATGTCGAAATGCTGGAAAATTGGACTGATTCGGAAAGGTCTCGAAATAATCTCAAAAATAGTAAATATTATTTTAAGGTATATAGTGAAATCGGTTTTCAGAAATAAAATCCCGTTTTCAAATTAAAAATCCGGAAGCCAACCGCCGATACCGGTCTACACCGGGTCGGCCGGATTTTGATAAATTCCGAAAAATCCCAGAAAATGCATTAAAGAAGAAAACATGATTTTAAGACGTAAAGTGAAAGCGGAATTCAGAAATTCAATCCCGATTGTAAACTAAAAATCTTGGAATCAGTTACCTACCGACTCCGAAGGAATTTCCATAAAATCATAAAATCCTCAGAAAAAGAATGTAGGTAGAAAATATGATTCTAAAAGATAATGTCTAAAGGACCATCATGAAATTCCTAACTGTATGAGAATTAAAAATCCAGGAATCGGTCAGCGGCACTGGCCGACACCGGTTTTGAAGAAATTCATTTTAATTCTAGAAAAATCTAGAAAATCATAGAAAATATATAATAATGGAAAATGATATTTAAAACTAAAATCGGTCAAATCTAATCACCGGAAAGACCAAATCGAATAATATACTATAATCGAGTTCCTGGTTCGGACTGGGACTGACTCCGAGTCCACGAATCCAAATCCAAGACAAAACAATCATATAAGGAATTCATAAAGCAAAACAAATACAGGAACAAATCGAAAAAATACGATCGGAAAATCTGAATACGCAACTAAGTACGTATTCCGGGAACGGGGTATTACAGTTATACTTTCCCTAGCAACTGGCATCTGATATACATACTGATACCTGATATCTGATACCTGACAGCTATCACTTGGTACTGATACACTTGAGTTGATGCTGAAAAACACCTAGAGGGGGGGGTGAATAGGTGTTAATGCTAATCTAGAAACTAAATGCACTAAATGCGGAAGCTTAAACAAATTTTGCAATCACACTTAATACAACCAACAAGTGTAGCCGAATTCCCCGTGAAAGGGCTCTGGACTAACTCCTCTTGATTCCCCTAAATATGGGTTGAGGTGCTATATGAAGCTCTTGTGGTTAAGTATAAGTGAGCACACACAAGCAAGCCAAGCATATAAGGATGATAAGCAAATATGATATGATGATATGAATGATGCTTTGCACAATTAAAAGAGAGAGGGTTAGAGAGACAATGGATCAAACGCTAACAACAAGATATGTTTCGAGGTTTGAGCCCCTAGCTCTACATCCCCGCCTTCACCACCGTGAAGGATTTCCAATCCACTATCTCCCACCGAGGGAACCTCCACCGAGGAGGATTTGTTACAACAAAGGGAGTACCGAACTCCTCTCTCAAACACCGCCTCACAACCGAGGGGTAGGCCATAGCCAAACAACAACCAACACCTCTACCGAAGAGGGTTTACAACCACCAAGCTCCACCTCTCACTAAAGGGAGCAAACCAACCAACTCAACCTCTACCAAAGAGGGAGCAAACCAATCACCCGATCAACCTCTACCAAAGAGGGATACAACAAAAGTAAGGGTGTTTACAACTTGGAAGCTACAACAATCTCAAACAATCTCTCTTTTCACTTTTTCACAAAACAAGATCCTAATAGAATAGGATAGATGATAGCTCAAGTGTGGAAAAACTAGAGTTTTGAAAACAAAAACTCAAAGAAAAATACTTGAAAAAACTCTTGGTAAAAGATATAAATGAAGAACAAGCCAAATCTCCCAAAATTCTATTTCTTTGATTTTTTAAAAACTCTAAAACAAAATAAGAATGAAATCTTTTGAGCTCTAAAACACTTTGAAAACTTCTTTTAAACTCTGGAGAAACTAGGAATTTTTCTTCTTAAAAACCTTAGCCAAAATCCCAAAGAAATGGGGTTTATATAGGCCAAACAGAAAACTAGCCGTTAAGCTAATCTGGCAGCCTGACAGGCTTGCGGTCGACCGGCCCGGTCGACCGCCAACGGTCAGAAATATGACCGTTGGGGCATCCGGTCGACCGCTCGGCCGACCGCCCAGATACAGAGAGCAGACTTCTCTGCTCCGGTCGACCGCTCGGTCGACTGCCCAGATACAGAGAGCAAGGCTCTCTGATCCGGTCGGCCGACTGGCCGACCGGCCCACTGTGCCAGCAGACGTGCACAGGTCTGTGCACGTCGGTCGACCACCCGGTCGACCGGCAAGACCTGTCAGTACAGTTCTGGGTCAGAAACTGGATCAAAAAAAACATGTTAAAAATCTTTTATCTCTTCTAAAAATACCATAGAAATTGTTTTAACATTTTATATTGAAACACAAACTTGCGATAAAAATTTCAAGACAATATTAAACATTAGGAATCATTTTTATGTCTTGCAAATTTTATCAAAAATCAAAACATGTATTTTATCAAACTTGAATTTTTCAATACATGAATAGGAAAGTCAAAATAAGTTTGTATAGGAAGTTTAAGCATGCATGTATAACTAGAATACATCTATTATACATATAAACCATTTAAACTTGTTTTGATCAACTATTCATGAAAACAAATATCGGTTAAACTAAAAACCGAAAAATCAATATTCAAACATAAAACGTGTGTGTTGTGCACTTGAGCATATCAACTATACTAAGCTTTACAACTGGATCTAAAACACACTAAACTCTATGATACCTAAGTCTTCTTGACGATCTTCATCTTCAAGTCGACTCGGTCCAAACACCGTGATCCAACGAGCATGGCTATGTATCATCTTGACGCTCGGGCTCAGGAATCACCAAGTGAAGGCTTCCAAACTCCTCTTTTTGAAGCAATTACCAACTAATATCTTAATTAATGATCTGTAACTAAAATCACAAGATTATTAGTAAACATAACTACATGAGTTAATCATCATCAAAACTAGAGAGGAAGGCCTTCGGGCCAACAATCTCCCCCTTTTTGATGATGACAAAAACTCATGGAGTTATATATGCATGGATTAAAGTTAAGTTTCAAAGAAGCTCCCCCTTAACTCATGCATAAACAAATAAACATATAAATATGCAATGAAGGCTCTTAAACATGAATGCATAGATATGCATAAACAATAAAAAGGCTCTAGATACCAATGAAATGTTCAAAAATAAAACATGCTCTAGATACCAATTAAAATTAAACAAAATTAAACTTAATATATACAAAACATGAATATGCATATAAAACTCTCAAATAATTCCCCCCTTTTTGTCAATCATCAATAAAGGGGTAAAAATCAAAACAAAACAAATTCTTCTCCCCCTTTTAATACAAAGAAACAATCATCAATAAGGGGTAAATAAAGACAATGTTCTCCCCCTTTTTGTCTAAAACAAAAACAAAACCAAATAGGGGTGACAATCAATTAAGATATCAATTGAAAATATGTCAAAGTAGCATCTTGATACCAATTGAAAGTAAACATAGATCAATCAACAAATGGTATATGTGATATACATTCATGAAGAGGAAGATGTGAAGCTTCCCTACATAGATACATTACATGAAGGAGGGATGACAAGCCCTAATTCACATAACGTACACTATGCAATGCATAAGAGGAGATGTGAAGCTCCCCCTACACACGTGTACCACATAAAGAAGAAGTTGTCAAGCTCTTCAATACAAGATACACTCATCATGAATTTATATATAGAAGAGATGTTAAGCTTTCCTTGCATATAGGCAATACAAATCAAAACTTTGTATTTATTTTTTTAAAACAAAATTTTGAGATACCAATTTAAAACATTCAAATAAACATCTTGATATCAAAAAAAGTATTTTTCTTTTTAAGTATATGATATCAAATGAAATGACTATTTTCTATCATAAAGTAAGGGAGCGTAAAGGTAAACCAAATACCAATTGAAATACAAAAACAAATTTTTTCCCCTTTATGAAATACCAACTAAGACAATGCGTAGGCTTGAAATGAGATACCAATTGAAAAGCAATTGAAAACTAATCAATTGAAACAAAATTGAAACTCAAGCTTAGCATAAACAAGATATATATATATATATATATGTATGAAAAAATAGATACCAATTGAAATTGATATTCTTTGAAGTGCAAGCATACGTATACAAAAAAATATATGAGTATACAAAAATGTTAAAATTGATACCAATTGAAAGAATTTCAATAATACCAATTGAAATAACAATAATGATCAAGTGTATACATCATATAACTACCCTCCCAATCATGTTCAAGTTTAAAATGATTTTCAATATAAAGCATACATGAGCATGATCGCCCATCCATCCGCCGTGGATGGTAGAGGTTTTCAAAAAATAGATTTGAAAATAAGCTTTGTTTGAAAAACTCTACCATATGAAGAATATCGCAACTAATTATATGAAAAATTTGTAAACTAGTACGAAATCCTTCAAGTAAGGAATAAAACAAAATTATTTTTCGTAAACATGAAATTCACAAAATAGTCAACACTCATAATCAATTAAGCATAAATATGACTCATGAAAACAAACACATGAGTAAATAATAAATGTGAGTGTACAAATACAATGTGAAGATCATAATCATGAAAGATGGACAATAAGCTCAATATTCCTTGAAATATGAAAACATGAAAACTTATTTAATCTTCAAAGTATATGTATGTCCTATACAAACTAAGGTATACATACATATCCAAACATAACGAGTCCACAAAGATATATGCATGAAGGCACGTGGCTCAAAGGATGTATATGTATAACAATAATTTGGATAAAATGGACATATACATGAAGTTAAACATATAAACATAAAACAATTCCAAAAAGGGAATACAAGTTTAAAATGCATGGATCATCAAAACTAGACTATACTAGCACATCTAATGGGTTCAAATAAGCATTCAAGCTCAAACATATACAGATTTATTTGTGGCCCACTATATGCACAAATATATACCTAGTCTTAATGAAAACTAACATTTAAAACATATTCAAGTCATGAAGCATCAAACGGGATATAAATCAACATGAAAATCATAAACATGATTATTTTGTAAATCCACATGTTATTAAACCTATGATAAACATGATAGCTAAACAAATGGTGAGAACACAAAAATAATGGTTCATATTAAACATGGGTGTCTCAAAAGGCTATACATGCATGTCAAGGGTCTAATAATCATGGCATGAACATAATAATCTATAAACATCAAAACATGCTATAAACAATGATCATGAAAAGCATGCAAATATAATCAGGAGTTAGAGATCGATACCAAAACCGATGAAGGCACCTCTCCAAGTCTCCAAACCAAGGTGGTCCTCCCACCAAACTTCCCTTGAAAGTGATGCTTCTAATTGATTTCCATGAAGCTTGGAATGCATCCACTCCAAGGTACGGCTACTCTCACGTCATGTGAGAGCCCACACCTATATCATAAACAAGAGGGGTGGTCTTTGGTATCCACAACTTTTTGGGTCCATGGGGGTTAGTCCCTTCTCTAACCCAAACAAATTTATTTGCTAAATTTACATCATGTATTCTATCAAAACAAAATTAGCAAGGTGGCCCTTACGTCCACAATGTGTACAAGTGTACACATGAGCATACAAAGTGTGATGGTGTCCGTGTGAAGCATGTGTATGCCGTGAAGGGTGTGCATGCATAAAAGGAACTTGTTTCTTTCGAAACAAGGATTCCAAGCGTGTATGGCTCTTGGCACATTGGCTCAAGGTGAAGCCCAAACAAATCATATTCTTCTTTAACATGGATATATCATTGTTAATTAAAGAAGAAGTGGCACATGCAATAGGTGTTCTAGGTGAAGCATGGCAAACATGAGAAACAATATCATTTTTTAAAGATTTATTTTTATTTAAACAAATTTCTAATTCTTTTGAAATAAACTCAATTTCTCTTTTTAAAGAATCATTATCTTTTAAAACAAATTCAACTTTGAAGACAAAACATCATTATTCTTCAAAAGAGTTTCACAATCATTTTTAGATTTAAAACTTTATTTTCTTTTAGTGCAAGATCAAGTTGAGACCTTAATGAATCCCTTTCATTATAGATCTCCACTTTTTCTTGCAAAATACAATCAAGTTTAGAAGACAATTTTTCATTTTCTTTATTTAAAGCAAAAGTCTTCTTTTACAAAACTTTATATTTTTCTATCAATTTTTCACAAACTATAGAAAGTTCTTCATTCAAAGCATGTGCATCAATATTTTCATCACATGAAGAACTAGCATCAAAACTATCTAGTTGAGTTCCGATTGTACCTCAAGGGAGTCATTCCCTGGATCATGAAGCATTGTGAATCCGATCTCCACTAGACTCCTCCTCTTGTTGGATTGGCATTTGAAGCTCGGAGGTGGTGGTTGTTGTCAACTTGTTCCACACTGCAAAGGCGGAATCAAGATTGGAAACATGCATAAGATAATCTTTAGCTAGCGTGCTTCTAATGGCCTCAAGGGCTTGTGCATGGCCCCTATATGCTTGCTATCACTAAGGAAGGATTCCTTGGTAATGACAAGGTGAACCTTATATCCTAGGGTTAGTAAATAAAAGGACATCCTAGTCTTCCAAACAATGATGTTGGAAGGCTCAAACATAGGTGGGGTCATGAAGTCCATGGGTCCAAACTAAATGTGTGCAAACAAGCAAATGCATAGACTAGCAGACCAAGATCTCACTCCTAGGATGTTAAGGCTAAAGTATCAGGACCGTAGGCTTTGATACAATTGAAAAAACACCTAGAGGGGGGTGAATAGGTGTTAATGCTAATCTAAAAACTAAATGCGCTAAATGCGGAAGCTTAAACAAATTTTGCAATCACACTTAATACAACCAACAAGTGTAGCCGAATTCCCCGTGAAGGGCTCTAGACTAACTCCTCTTGATTCCCTAAATATGGGTTGAGGTGCTATATGAAGCTCTTGTGGTAAGTATAAGTGAGGCACACACAAGCAAGCCAAGCATATAAGGATGATAAGCAAATATGATATGATGATATGAATGATGCTTTGCACAATTAAAAGAGAGAGAGAGGGTTAGAGAGACAATGAATCAAACGCTAACAACAAGATATGTTTCGAGGTTCGAGCCCCTAGCTCTACATCCCCGCCTTCACCACCGTGAAGGATTTCCAATCCACTATCTCCCACCGAGGGAACCTCCACCGAGGAGGATTTGTTACAACAAAGGGAGTACCGAACTCCTCTCTCAAACACCGCCTCACAACCGAGGGGTAGGCCCGTAGCCAAACAACAACCAACACCTCTACCGAAGAGGGTTTACAACCACCAAGCTCCACCTCTCACTAGAGGGAGCAAACTAACCAACTCAACCTATACCAAAGAGGGAGCAAATCAATCACCCGATCGACCTCTACCAAAGAGGGATACAACAAAAGCAAGGGTGTTACAACTTGGAGGCTACAACAACCTCAAACAATCTCTCTTTTCACTTTTCCACAAAACAAGATCCTAATAGAATAGGATAGATGATAGCTCAAGTGTGAAAAAACTAGAGTTTTGAAAACAAAAACTCAAAGAAAAATACTTGAGAAAACTCTTGGTAAAAGATATAAATGAAGAACAAACCAAATCTCCCAAAATTCTATTTTCTTTGATTTTTCAAAAACTCTAAAACAAAATAAGGATGAAATCTTTTGAGCTCTAAAACACTTTGAAAACTTCTTTAAACTCTGGAGAAATTAGGAATTTTTCTTGTTAAAAACCTTAGCCAAAATCCCAAAGAATTGTGGTTTATATAGGCCAAACAGAAAACTAGCCGTTAGGCTGATCTGGCAGCCTGACAGGCTTGCGGTCGACCGGCCCGGTCGACCGCTAACGGTCAGAAATATGATCATTGGGGCATTCGGTCGACCGCTCGGCCGACCGCCCAGATACAGAGAGCAGACTTCTCTGCTCCGGTCGACCGCTCGGTCGACCGCCCAGATACAGAGAGCAAGGCTCTCTGATCCGGTCGGCCGACCGGCCCACTTTGCCAGTAGACGTGCACAGGTCTGTGCACGTCGGTCGATCGCCCGGTCGACCGGCAAGGCCTGTCAGTACAGTTCTTGGTCAGAAACTGGGTCAAAAAAAAACATGTTAAAAATCTTTTATCTCTTCTAAAAATACCATAGAAATTGTTTTAACATTTTATATTGAAACACAAACTTGTGATAAAAATTTCAAGACAATATTAAACATTAGGAATCATTTTTGTGTCTTGCAAATTTTATCAAAAACCAAAACATGTATTTTATCAAACTTGAATTTTTCAATACATGAATAGGAAAGTCAAAATAAGTTTGTATAGGAAGTTTAAGCATGCATGTATAACTAGAATACTTATATTATACATATAAACCATTTAAACTTATTTGATCAACTATTCATGAAAACAAATATCGGTTAAACTAAAATCCGAAAAACCAATATCCAAACATAAAAACGTGTGTGTTGTGCACTTGAGCATATCAACTATACTAAGCTTTACAACTGGATCTAAAACACACTAAACTCTATGATACCTAAGTCTTCTTGACGATCTTCATCTTCAAGTCGACTCGGTCCAAACACCGTGATCCAACGAGCATGGCTATGTATCATCTTGACGCTCGGGCTCGGGAATCACCAAGTGACGGCTTCCAAACTCCTCTTTTTGAAGCAATCACCAACTAATATCTTGATTAATGATCTGTAACTAAAATCACAAGATTATTAGTAAACATAACTACATGAGTTAATCATCATCAAAACTAGAGAGGAAGGCCTTCGGGCCAACAGATGCTGTGACACTTGATTGGATATTATTACACCTGACATCTGTATCACATTGCATAATTATGATTATCACTTTTACGGAAAC